>MJUU01001614.1:69773-87336 GCA_002080025.1 Modiolus philippinarum
AGTTCAGATCTCAGTCACTATACATGGTAGGATCATGTAACCTTGCTTAGGCATGCAAATGCGATGTCAACATCCAGTCAAGATTTTGTTACTGTGACAAAGTGCCATAACGAGGCGAACTCTGTAATCGTTGATTATCTATGTTTCTCTCTAATGTTTGAAAATAAAAAGTAGAATTCGCCCACCCTCACTTGATTTCTGAAAAGATTGGATATAAATCTAGGATATTTTTTTATGTTTCAGTGGGACATTTATTCATTGTCTGGGCTCACCAATAGGGAGTTGAAAATACAGTTGAACTTCGCTTGCTCAAACTTAAATAACTCAAACGTCATGGATGTCTCTAACCCTATTTCTTGACCCTTTGTTCAAAATTAAACACAGTTCGACCTCAATAGCTGGAATGCCGCTCTAGCAAGAACTATTTTCACCAGTCCTTTTGATGGTTGAGCCATTGAAGTTTGACTGCAGCTTTTTAGCTCACCTGGACTAAAAGGCCATGTGAGCTTTTGCCATCACTTTGTGTCCGTCGTCTGTCAACAATTTCAAAAATCTTCTCCTCTGAAATTGCTGAGCCAATTGTAACCAAACTTGGCCTGAAGCATCACCAGGGTATGCAGTTTAAAAATTGTGTTCAATTAGTCTGAAGACCACACAACATGGCAGCTAAAAATAGAACAAAGGGGTAAATTGCTGTTTTTTGCAAATAACTCAAAAACCTTTACAGATATCAAAAATCTGACAGAAGTAAAGGTGATCAGCATAGCAAGATCTACCTGCCCTGCAATTTCGAAGAAAATCCGAAAACCCGTCTTGGAGTTATTACCCTTTTTCTGTAAAATTTGCAAAATTTTAACTTTATGAATTTTTTATCAGAAAAACAATAAGAGATAGAAGTAAAGTTTAAAGTGCAAAAATGTTCAGCATGTTAAGATCTACCCACCCTGAAATTTTGAAGATAATCCAAAAACCCTTGTAGGAGTTTTTGCCCATTTTTCACGGAATTTTCAAAATTTTCATATTTTTCATCTTTTATTTCCAAAACTATAGAAGATGAAGCTTAAGTGTAAATTGATAAAATGTTTGTAATGCTGTGGCAACTTCAAAACTGATGTTGAAAATTATTGGTTCACCGTCATTTTCAAAATGGCCCCCAAAAAAAGGCAGGAAAATTCAACATTGTCTGATTTCAATGAAATTTGGTTTCCAAGTGGATATTGATGTCGCTACTGCAAAACCGGTGTTGAAAATTGTTTGTTGACTGCCATTTTCATAATTGCTGCCAAAAAGGCGGGAAAATTCAACATTGTCAATGAAATTTGGTTTCCAAAAAGGTATTGATGTAGCAACTTCAAAACTGATGTTAAAAATTGTTCGTTGATCTCCATTTTCAAAATGGCCCCCAAAAAAGCGGGAAAATTCAACATTGTCTGATCTCAATGAAATTTGGTTTCCAAGTGGATATTCATGTTGCTACTGCAAAACTGGTGTTGAAAATTGTTTGTTGACTGCCATTTTCACAATGGCCGCCAAAAAGGTGGGAAAATTCAACATTGTCCCATTTCAATGAAATTTGGTTTCCAAATAGATATTGATGTCGTAACTTAAAGATATGGTGTTAAAAATTGTTGTTGACTGCCATTTACCAAATGATATCTCGACTTCAAAACTGGTGTCGAAAGTGGTCCTTAGCAAGACAATTTTTGTCAAAAAAGCCCAACAAAGAAGTACAGTAAAACATGATCAGACTTAAAATAGAGTCCAAGTTAATGGTGGTGTTTGCTCTACCAAAGTTTGAGAGACTGAAGTTCAACTGTATAATTTACAATGTTAGCTTGATTGTGGCAACTGAAAGCCAGGTGAGCGATATAGGCTCCAGGGAGCCTCAGGTTTCCTATTTACTGTACAATGCCAAGAAATGTTGTTTTGGTCATTTTTCAGTTTGAATGCTATAATCACATATGTTTTAATTTTATTGCTTCTATTTATTTCAATGTTCATCAGAAGTTGTTGCTTGGAACGAAAAAAAAAACTCACCACTTGGGTAAACAAAATGGTGCAAATATGTATATAACCAAATTTTTTACCCTTTTTTTCGATCACAATTTTGGTAAAACAAAGAAAAAAGATGTGCAAATGAAATATTTGAAGTGAACCAAAATCAGGTGAATGTACAAAAGTGCACAAATGAAATATCTCATTCTATATGCTATGAAGTATTTCAACTTTGGGCAACAGATACTCATTTCTGGACAATTTTATNGCTACTGCAAAACCGGTGTTGAAAATTGTTTGTTGACTGCCATTTTCATAATTGCCGCCAAAAAGGCGGGAAAATTCAACATTGTCCGATTTCAATGAAATTTGGTTGCCAAAAAGGTATTGATGTAGCAACTTCAAAACTGATGTTAAAAAATTGTTCGTTGATCTCCATTTTCAAAATGGCCCCCAAAAAAGCGGGAAAATTCAACATTGTCTGATCTCAATGAAATTTGGTTTCCAAGTGGATATTCATGTTGCTACTGCAAAAGTGGTGTTGAAAATTGTTTGTTGACTGCCATTTTCACAATGGCCACCAAAAAGGCTGGAAAATTCAACATTGTCCCATTTCAATGAAATTTGGTTTCCAAATAGATATTGATGTTGTAACTTAAAGATATGGTGTTAAAAATTGTTGTTGACTGCCATTTACCAAATGATGTCTCAACTTCAAAACTGGTGTCGAAAGTGGTCCTTAGCAAGACAATTTTTGTCAAAAAAGCCCAACAAAGAAGTACAGTAAAATATGATCAGACTTAAAATAGAGTCCAAGTTAATGGTGGTGTTTGCTCTACCAAAGTTTGAGAGACTGAAGTTCAACTGTATAATTTACAATGTTAGCTTGATTGTGGCAACTGAAAGCCAGGTGAGCGATATAGGCTCCAGGGAGCCTCTGGTTTCCTACATGTATTTACTGTACAATGCCAAGAAATGTTGTTTTGGTCATTTTTCAGTTTGAATGCTATAATCACATATGTTTTTACTTTTATTGCTTCTATTTATTTCAAACAGATTTAATTAAATGTTCATCATCAGAAGTTGTTGCTTGGAACGAAAAAAAAAACTCACCACTTGGGTAAACAAAATGATGCAAATATGTATATAACCAAATTTTTTACCCTTTTTTTCGATCACAATTTTGGTAAAACAAAGAAAAAAGATGTGCAAATGAAATATTTGAAGTGAACCAAAATCAGATGAATGTGCAAAAGTGCACAAATGAAATATCTCATTCTATATGCTATGAAGTATTTCAACTTTGGGCAACAGATACTCATTTCTGGACAATTTTATATTCACATGAATCAGTATATTACAATTATGTAAGATTTTCAAACTTAGGTTTACAGTGACTTAGGGATTTAGCTAGGATTTTGAGACCATTAGTCACTTTTGCGTATCAATTTTGTGTGGCAATGTGTACTATGAAGATATTAATTTTATTATTTCTAATTTTTCTGTATTTGGTTGTATCTAAATCAGCACATTAGTGTTCCAGACTTTTATTGCTCTTTATGAGTTCTTTCTATGGTTCATGAAAAATTCCTTAGTAATTTTGCTGAACTTGCATTTATTCTGATATTGTTATAATATGATGTACCCCACTCAAGATTTAAAGAGTCATATTTTATTTGTCTCTATTTCAAGATCTAGAGACAGTGTTTTTATGCCGAAAATCATGCAACAATTACCACAAGGCCGTTTTAAATATATATATAACTAAGTTAAACTAGTAATATTAAGGAAATTATTTTGCAAAATATCAAACAAATAGTGTTAATAACCACTTTTTAAGCTTTAAAAGTGGTAACATATATATTTTCTGTTATATTGATAAAGGCAAATATCAGCATAGGTTCAATTCTGAAACATTAAAAGCAAATTTTAAGGGAAATAACCCAACGTTAATAAAAAACGTGATTTGTAAAAAAATCAATGTATTCAAAGGGGAAGTTTGAGTTCTGTTTATTATGAAAATAACACTGAAAGAAAGATTTTAATGTTCAAAGCATTAACAATTTTAAACAAATGATAGTTAATTGCTATACTGGTAAGCAGGTTATCTCTGATTGGCCTGTAATTACTGGAAACAGGCCTTGCAACACAGGTAACAAATCGCTGATGGTGTTTGTTTACAACTGAACTAATCCTTTAATTAGCATTACAGGTGTAATTAAAGTGGCAGTTTGGACAATTAGATTACAGAGACAAATATTATAAACATATTCCATTAGTATTTAGCGATTTTCAAAATTCCAAGTGACGAATTGCAATCTTAAAAAATCCGCCACTTCCAAAAAAGATTTGTCAATGGCAAAAGTGACGAGCACTAGCTAAATCACTGGCAGTGTTTAAGATCTTGGGTATGTTTGAACATTTTTTATGTATGGTAAATCATCATGCTTTTATCAAATGAATTATATACATTTATATATACAGGTGGAAGGTTTGTTTTATGTCAACCCACAGCTAGAGAAGTTAATGTTTGATGAGTTAAAGCAGTCATGTAGATCTGGTGGTTATGGAGGATTTTTACCTGGAATGAAACAAATAGGCAATGTTGCAGCATTACCAGGAATTGTGGGGGTGAGTACAAACAAATAGGCAATGTGGCAGCATTACCAGGAATTGTGGGGGTGAGTACAAACAAATAGGCAAAGTGGCAGCATTACCAGGAATTGTGGGGGTTAGTACATAAGCACAAAAAATGTAAACAGTTAAATCAATCTTGATTTGATGGTAAAAAAATATGTTTAAGGGCACCACTACACATGGCCAGTAAACTGCAATCTTTAGCACTAAATCTTTGATAACCTCAGGTATTCAAATGATGTACTGGACTGTTATTGGTAATAAAGGTATCAGGCATATTTCAATATAATTACAGCAACAAACATAACAAAATTGACCTTATGAATGCTCAATGTGTACAATGAATAGAAATGATGTATACACAAATAACAAAATACAAATGTACCAAGGATACCGTAAATTTAATTTCTGCATATGGCCGTTTAGACAACTTATCAACTCTCTTCAGTGCAGATCAAATCAAAACATTTGGAAGACCATCAACCAAAACTTTTTAAAATCTGATAGAGAACCAATAACCATAAAAGTTCTAAATGAAAAGCTAAAATAATCTAAGGACAGGGCTATTCAATGGTAAAATTTTACAACTTCTTTTTTTGCTAAACACGTTAAAGCTGAACTTTTGTATAAAGTTAATATTGTACATGTACACATATACCACTGTAAACAAAATAACAGAAAATACACATACATTTACTATGGAAAAACTCAAAAGCAGCAATGCTATTTTTGGAAATACAGATGGGTATTTTCTTATTATTAACAGATGTACAAATTCAGCACTTCTTTAAACCATCGATGAGCTAAAGAAATTGAAAACCACAGTATTGATGTATAAATGTGTAATCAGTTCATGTCACTGCCTAACTGATACTAGGTAGTAGACCTAGAGTTATTCAGTGATAATATTAAGTAACTTGTAAACAATGACTTGGATATGTACATATTGTACTGAACACATATTTTGAAGCTGAAATGGTGATTTAATTTTTCAACTCATTTATTTGTAGAAATCTATTGGTTTACCAGATGTACATTCAGGATATGGATTTGCAATAGGTAAGAAACAAATGTCACATGGTATAACATAAATATGTCATACCACCATCCCCCATAAACATACATGTATAGGAATCACCCTGTCTTTCTGTCTGTTCATGTTCCTTGTCAGCACATGTCCTCCTAAAAGTCTGATTGGATTTTGATGAAATGTTACACAATTGAAGTATACCACCTAAAGATGTGCATGACGTGATATGTTTGCTGCTCAAAATTTTGAAGGGGAGATAATTCATCTTCGAATAATATTTGGAAAAAAATTAGGTAGTACCTTGTCAGCACAAGTCCTAAAAAGCTGTTTGGATTTTGAATTTTTGATAAAATGTTACAATATACCACCTGAAGATGTGCACAATGTAATATGGTTGCTGTTTAAAATATTGAATGGGAGACAATTCAATTTCAAATATTTTCTTGGGGAAAAAAGGGAGGTATCTTGTTGATGCATTTCCTCCTTAATAGGTGCTTGAATTTTGATGAAATGTTACACAGTTGTAGTTTACTGCCTGAAACTGGCATGAAGTAATATGATTGCTGCTTGAAATTTTGAAGGGGAGATAATTTGTCTTTGAAAAATTTCTGGAAAAGGGGGAGGTGTCTTGTCAGCACATGTCCTTACAGCTGATATCTTTAAAGTTTACCACAATCCAGTTTATTTTACTTTAAGGATATTGATTCTTGCAATAAGAAATTGATACATTGTAGTCACACAATTGGTGTTAATCAACAATGGAATTGCAAGGTGGGATTTAATTTTCTCTCACCTGTATTCTTTAGCGAGTTGCATGTTTGACTCCTAAGCAGTTGCTTGGATTTTGATGAATTGTTACACAGTTTTAGTAATCACCTGAAGATATGTACAAAGTAATATGGTTGCTGCAGGATATTTTGAAGGGGAGATAATTCATGTTTGAATATTTTCTTTACAAAAGTGGGAGGAACCTTGTCCTCTTAAATGGCATCTTGGATTTTGATGAAATGTTACACAGTTGTAGTATACCACCTGAAGATATGCATGAAATTATATGGCTTTTGCCTTAAAATTTAAAGGGGAGATAATTCAACTTTGAATATTTTCATGAAAAAAATATGAAGGAGGAACCTTGTCAGTGCATGTCCTCCTAAACAGCTGCTTGGATCTGATGAAAACATATGCATTTGAAGTATAGGACCTGAAGATGTGCATGAAGTAACATGATTGTTGCCAGAAATTTTGCAGGGGAGATAATTTATCTTTCCCTATTTTTGTCTCGACCGCAACGAAAGGCGCGGAAAGTGAGACATATGCGTACAATGTATGATGGTGAGGGCGGCGGCAGCGGGGAAGGCGTAAACTTTCATGTTAAGTTTTTAGTTCGCCTCAACGAAGTTGAGGGGGACTATTGGAGTACCCCCGGCGTCCGCATTTGTGTCAGCGTCCGCATCCGTATTTGGGTATATATCTTAGTAACTATGCAGTGTAGGTTCATCGAACTTTGCATGCAGGTGCATCTTGGGCTAACTCACAGCCACCAAGAAAATTAGGTCTCTCTGACCTATATTTTCCCCTTGAGTGGCTTGCATTCAAATTTACATTTCAGTTCATATCTCGGCTACTATACATAGTACAATAATCTAACTGTGCATATGCATGCATCTCTGATGGTAGGTCAGCATCCATGCAAAATTAGTTCACTTTGACCTATATTTTCCGCTTGAGTGACTTACATTCAAGTTTATGTCCAAGTTCAGCAGATCTCAGTCACTGTACATGGTAGGATCATCTATCCTTGCATGTGCATGCATCTTTGATGGTAGTTCAGCATCCAGGCAAAATTAGGTCACTTTGACCTATATTTTCCGCTTGAGTGACTTACATTCAAGTTTACGTCCGAGTTCAGATCTCAGTCACTGTACATGGTAGGATCATCTATCCTTGCATGTGCATGCATTTTTAGGGGTAGGTCAGCATCCCGGCAAAACTAGTTCACTTTGACCTATATTTTCGGCATGAGTGACTTACATTCAAGTTTACGTCCGAGTTCAGATCTCAGTCACTGTACATGGTAGGATCATCTATCCTTGCATGTGCATGCATCTTTGACGGTAGGTCAGCATCCAGGAAAAGTAATGTCACTTTGACCTACATTTTCCGCATGAGTGACTTACATTCAAGTTTACGTCCAAATTCAGATCTCACAACTGTACATGGTAGGATCATCTAACCTTGCACGTGCATGCATCTCTGATGGTAGGTCAGCATCCAGGCAAAATTGGGTCACTTTGACCTCCATTTTCCGCTTCAGTGACTTACCGGTACATTCAAGTTCATGTCAGGGATCAGATCTCATTTACTGTACATGGTAAGATCATCTTGCATGTGCATGTGCATGTGCATGCATCTGTGATGGTAGCTCAGCATCTAGACAAAATTAGGTCACTTAAACCTACATTTTACTCATGAATGACTTACATTATTGTATACATCCAAGTTCATGGCTCAGTTACTGTACATTGTTGGTTCAGGTTACAACCTTGCTAATGCATGCAATTTTGATAGTATGTCGGCATCCAGGCAAAATTTGGTTGCTGCGACAAGGTGCCACAACAAGGCGAACTTTGTAATCGTTGATTACCTATGTTTGTGATTAGGTCATTTTCTAAGTAACTGTAAGTGGTAGGTCAATGATATTTGGTATATAGGCAGGTCTTGAGTAGTACATGACAGTCTGCTATATGGCTTTTGTCTGTAACCTCAATTTCACGGTCCAATGAACATGTAAAGTTTTTAACTGGGTTTCCCGTTGGGAAATCCGGTTATTGAAATGCTGATGTACGGCGGTTGGGCGGGCGGCTGCCAGATCTTGTAAGTGCAACTCCTCTGTAACCGTGCAACAGAATTTCATGAAGTTTTTTATGTAGCAAGGACATCATATGTAGATGTGCATATGGTAGTGGGATTTTTCATCATACAATTTTTCCAGGAGTTATGCCCCTTTGAACTTAGAAATTTGTAGGTGTTTTGACCATATGCTTGTAAGCAGAAGTCCTCTTTAACTGTTCAACAGAATTTCATGAAACTGTATGTAGCAAGGACATCATATGTAAATGTGCATATTGTCGGGGATTTTTCATCATACAATTTTTCCAGGAGTTATGCCCCTTTGAACTTAGAAATTTATAGCTGTTTTGACCATATGCCTGTAAGCGCAACTCCTCTGTAACTGTTCAACATAATTTCTTGAAACTTTGTATGTGGCAAGGACATCATATGTAGATGTGCATATTGTCTGGGATTTTTCATCGTACAATTTTTCCAGGAGTTATGCCCCTTTGAACTTAGAAATTTATAGGTGTTTTGACCATATGCTTGTAAGGGCAAGTCCTCTAACCATTCAACAGAATTTCATGAAACTTTGTTTGTAGCAAGGACATTATATTTAGATGTGCATATTGTCGGGGATTTTTCATCGTACATTATTTCCAGGAGTTATGCCCCTTTGAACTTAGAAATCTATAGGTGTTTTGACCATATGCTTGTAAGTGCAAGTCCTCTTGAACCGTTCAACAGAATTTCATGAAATTTTGTATGTGGCAAGGACATCATATCTAAATGTGCATATTGTCGGGGATTTTTCATCATACAATTTTTCCAGGAGTTATGCCCCATTGAACTTAGAAATTTATAGGTGTTTTGACCATATGCCTGTAAGCGCAACTCCTCTGTAACCGTTCAACATAATTTCTTGAAACTTTGTATGTGGCAAGGACGTCGTATGTAGATGTGCATATTGTTGGGGATTTCTCATTGTACGATTTTTCCAGGAGTTATGCCCCTTTGAACTTAGAAATCTATAGGTGTTTTGACCTAATGCTTTTTGTTTGACTTCTAAGTAAAGTAACTTTTCAGTGATTTTTAAGAGTGATGGCATACACTGCACATAATGAGAGGAGGTAGTAGTTAAACAGCTTTTCACACAAGTACCTATTTCTGCATTAAAATAGTGACGGAAAAACCGGTTTGATGTCGTATTGACATCCATTGCTTGTTGTGCTTAGTTTAGTTTCTCGGTAACTATAAGTGGTAGTGGTCTAGTGAGCATGTTAAGTTTTTATGATTAGGTCATTTTCTCATTAACTATAAGTGGTAGGTCAATGATATTTTGTATATACATGTAAGTTGGTCTTGGGTAGTACATGCCAGTCTGCTTTATGGCTTTTGTTTGTGACCTTAATTTCATGGTCCTGTGATCTTGTTAAGTTTACTAGTATCTATTAATGTAAGGTCAATAATATTTGGTATGTGTGATTGTCTTAGATGGAAGATGACAGCCTGCTTTTTTGTTTTAGCCCTTGACCTGATTTTCATGGTCTAGTGAACATGTGAACATGTTTGGTTTCTCAGTATCTATCAGCTGGTTTTGGGTGATACATGACAGTCTGCTATATTGCTTTTGTCAGTTAATCTAATTTCACAGTCAAGTGAACATGTTAAGTTTTCTGATTTAGGCAGTATGAGTTTTCACATCAATTTTGCGACCAAGTAGGGACCGGCAAGACATCAATTTGGGTCCACACTTGTTTGTAAAAAATGTCCTATCAAACACTGCTTGGGTTTTGATGAAATGTTACACACAGTTGAAGTATACCATTTGAAGATGTGTATGGAGTAATAGGTTACTGCTCAAAATTTTGAAGGGGAGACAATTCAAATGTAGATTTTCTGCAAAAATTGAGGAGTTGTATCATTGTGTCCATAGTTGTATTGTGTCCAACCTTTATTGTGTCCACACCTATATTGTGTCAACACACACTTAAATTTGCACTTACCATACTGATTCAGGGTTCAATAAGCAGGGGTATATCTGACTGCCATTTGGCAACAGTTCTAGTTTAACATAAGATCTTGTCTGAAACCACAGAGCAAATTGGAACCAAATTGTTTGTGCTTCATCCAAGGTGGCCACCGGCCGAGTACATAGTTTACAAAGGACCCTATTGGATTAATGCATTTGATGTCTTCTTTGAAACTACTACACCAATTGTCACAATAGTATATGGTGCAGGTGAGCAATACATGCTCTTGAGAGCCTCTTGTTTGTATTTATATTCATATATATTCATATTGTGTGCAATATAAGGTATTTAACAGTATAATTTTTGTCTTCCCACACATATATTTGTATTTTTTGTAGGAAATATGGCTGCCTTTGATTGTGGTAATCCTGATTCAGTTGTATCACCAGGTGGCGTTGGTTTTGACATCAATTGTGGTGTACGTCTGCTGAGAACAAATTTATCCGAAAAAGATGTTTTACCTGTAAAAGAACAATTAGCACAGTGTTTGTTTGATCATATTCCTGTTGGTGTTGGATCAAAGGGAATTATACCAATGACTGCCACGTATGATTTAATTTGTTTATTGTCTTTAAATTTATATATTTTAAGTGAAATGCACCTTATTAATTAATACATCAAAACCAGTCTGATATGATATAAATCTGATGGAACTCATTCATACCTAAGTATAAAATAAGTTTGCTTTTAGCAATCTCTTCATGCAGCCTGAGACTAGTAAAATTAGTCTTGAGTTAGTGAAAATTACAAGTCACTAGCTCAGTAGGCTAGTTAACTTTTACCTTTTATTAACCGGGTTTTCGGTCGGAAAAATCTGGTTATTAGAATGGTGAAAATGGCGGGCGGGCGGTGGGCAGTAGGCGGCCGGCGACTGCCAAATGGGTACATCATTTGTCCAGAGCAAATCTCCTACAGTATTTGAGACAGGAAGTTTTTATTTTGCAGATCAATTGTACATATATCAAAGGTTTGCTTGATACTTTGATTTTGAATTTTGATAACTTATGTCAAAAATATCAGTTGTTGAACTTGGTCATTTTTATGTCAAATTTTCAACAATAGGGTACCCCCTTTGTCTGGAGCAAATCTCCTACAGTATTTGAGACAGGAAGTTTTGCAGATCAATTGTACATATATCAAAGGTGTGCATGGTACTTTGATTCTGATTTTTGATAATTTATGTCAAAAATATCAGTTGTTGAACTTCCTCATTTTTACGTCAAATTTTCAACAATAGGGTACCCCTTTGTCTGGAGCAAATCCCTACAGTATTTGAGACAGGAAGTTTTGCAGATCAATTGTACATATATCAAAGGTGTGCATGGTACTTTGATTTGGATTTGTGATAATTTATGTAAAAAATCAGTTGTTGAACTTAGTCATTTTTACGTCAAATTTTCAACAATAGGGTACCCCCTTTGTCCGGAGCAAATCTCCTACAGTATTTGAGACAGGAAGTTTTGCAGATCAATTGTACATATATCAAAGGTGTGCATGGTACTTTGATTTTGATTTTTGATAATTTACGTCAAAAATATCAGTTGTTAAACTTAGTCATTTTTACGTCAAATTTTCAACAATAGGGTACTCCCTTTGTCCGGAGCAAATCTCCTACAGTATTTGAGACAAGAAGTTTTTATTTTGCCGATCAATTGTACATATATCAAAGATGTGCATGGTACTTTGATTTGGATTTTTGATAATTTATGTCAAAAATATCAGTTGTCGAACTTAGTCATTTTTACAATAGGGTACCCCCTTTGTCTGGAGCAAATCTCCAACAGTATTTGAGACAGGAAGTTTTTCAGATCAATTGTACATATATCAAAGGTGTGCTTGGTACTTTGATTTTGATTTTTGATAATTCATGTCAAAAATATCAGTTGTTGATCTTAGTCATTTTTACGTCAAAATTTCAACAATAGGGTACCCCCTTTGTCCGGAGCAAATCTCCTACAGTATTTTGAGACAGGAAGTTTTGATAATGCAGATCATTTGTAACTGTATCAGAGGTGTGCACAGCTCTTTTTTTCCTTTTTGATTAAAATCCAAGTTGCTAAATTTTCAGAAATAGGCTACTTTGGTGGTAGGTTTAACATTGAAAATTAATGAAAATTATTAGTACATTTCAGATATTCAGGGTCAACCCATGTGTAAGATATACTGTCCATGTAAAAGAAAACCTGGTTTGCTATCACATTGACAGCTTTCCTCTTGTATAAAATTTTCTATTAACACTAATAAAGACTTAAGTTCAGGCTAGTACTGCATGGAACCATTCTAGCCTCTCTAGGCTAGTAAATCAAAAAAAGTTTTTTTGGCAAAGATTATGTTCAATGTCCACTTAAGAATATTTTGAATAAAAATAAACATATAGCAAAAATAAATTTGTTACATTTTAAAATTAAATGCTAAAAAGACTTACATCAATTACATTTTCAGAAATTTAGAGGAAGCTTTAGAAATGGGCATGGATTGGTCCTTAAGAGAAGGTAACATATTGAAGATTAGGCCAAGACAAGTTATTTCTATGTTTGGTGTCAGCGCACACATTGAAAATGTGTGATTTTTATAACAAAACAAACTAGGGTTATTTTTATGCCCCCGCGACGAAAAGTCGGGGGGCATATTGTTTTACCCTTGTCTGTCCATCCGTCCATTTGTCCATTCTTTACCCCGGAGGGAAACCCGAGGTAAAGAAATAGGACCTAGTATCTCCGGCTTGCGGGGTATGACCCCTCCTAAACGGGGCTGACCCCAAGGGAACCCTGGGATATAGAAATAGGACCCCTTCTGTGGTTGTGCAGGATTAATAAATACACAACCCATCTTTCGGATGGGATGGAAACTCAGGTCCGTGTGTTGGAAGAAATACCACACTTCCTGCACGTAAAAGAACCCTTGTAGCAAGCTCTTTTTGAGTGGTGATCGGCTACAAGGCTATATTCCCCGCTCCTTTCTATTTCACCCTACTTTTCCAGTGGCAGTCAGAATTTCCTGTCCCATGACCCTCTCCATACCCCAAAGTGATTATCAATTAACAAACTTGTTCTCGTCTTGATATAGCTGAGATATTGCTCAGTAGACGTTAAACAATATTCAATCAATCAATCAATCGTCTGTTCGTTCGTTCATCTGTACGTCCGTACGAATGAAAAACACAACTATTCATGTTTTTTAGAAAGTTTGCAAACAAATTCCAACTACTTCAAACGAATCTAACTTACAATAAATAGATGTGCACACACCTATCTTTTGGAATATTCAAAATGGCTGCGGTTGCCATGGAAACTGAAAAAGGCGGGAAAATTTAAAGTGCTTCAAATTTGATGAAACTTTACAAGAAGGATGTCTAGCACCCATAGAAATAATTTTGGGTCTCAGAATTTTCAAAATGGCTTCCGTTGCTATGGAAACTGGAAAAGGCAGGAAATTCAGAGTGCCTTAAAATGGATGAAACTTTACAGGAAGATTGCCTAGCACCCATAGAATTAATTTTTTGGCTCAGAACTTCCCTTGTATGTATTTTGGAAAAAGGGGAGGCATATCATTGTGTCCATACTTGTACTGTGTCAACTTACGCTTAAATTTGCACTTTCCATATTGATTCAGGGTTCAATGAGCCGGGGGCATAATTGGTTGCCATTCGGCGACAGCTCTAGTTTGTTTTTGTGATTAAAATAGTATTTTAATTGTCGTTTAAGATGACCACAACTCTATATTACTATGAGAAAACTTTTTAAAAGGACTGAAATAAACTGAAATGGAAAAACCTTAGCAATGATGAAAAAATATCTTCACAGCATTGAAATGAATTCTGAAAACTGACTTTTAATGAACATTGGTCACATGAAAGTGTGTTATTTAAAAAAAAAATGTCCATGTTTTTCATTTTGTTTTTGTTTGTTTGCCTCATACCTACATTTCAAAAATTAAGTTGACGCCAAGCACAGAATTTAATTTGGCCTTATATACAAAAAATTAAGAGTGGATATGTACGGCTTGCTACCATAGATGTTTTCTCAAGGAATTATTTTTAGAATACATATAAGTCACTATTATTTTTTATACGACCACAAAAATTTTGGGGTTATAAATAAATGAGTCAAGACTGATAGTGGGGGAAATTTAGTCTTTGATCAATTTCAGCAATAATAAAACATACAGAAAATGATACTGCTATCTGTTTTGTGAAATTCATAGTATTAGAAATATGAAGAACCTAAGGAATATATATCACTTTTTTCAATTTCAAGTGTTTTAATTTTTGCATTTCAAGAAACTTTGAATGTATAAAAAATTGGAACATCTCAGAAATTACTGCTTCTTTTTGCATGTGTTATAGGTTTTTCATTATCTTTCATTATATTTTTAATGCAAGAATGCAAGTTGTGTAAAGTTTTAACAATGCTCATATTACATGTTTATTACATGTATAAATTCCCACTCGCACTGGAACACTTAAACCTTCAATATATTTTCACAATGTAAATATTTTCAAAAAGATTATCCGTTTTACAAATACAGTAGAACTTTGATGACTGGAACTGCAATAGCTCGAACACCATGGATGTCTCGAACCCATTTTCTGGTTCCTCTGTTCAACTTGAACATAGTTGGACCTGGATAGCTCGAACACCCCTCTATCAGTCCCTTGGGTGTTCAAGCTGTAGAAGTTCGACTGCACTTTGATTCTAACTAAACTAAAGAGATGTAAAAAGTTACATGGCCATCTGGAGAAATAACATTTTCTGAAAGTTAAGTACTTAGTTATTTTGAGAATCAAACAGAATAAATGAGTGATGACAATTCATACACAATGATGAGACACAGTTAACTGTTTTTAGAATTTAATGCATTGTGGGAAAAGCATCATCAAATTAAAGTATTAGTTCTTATTTTTGAAGGTACCTAAATTTTCATTTTAACTGCACTTATTTCGATTATGTGAAAGATGCATACCAGGAAATATAGCTCTTGTGAGAATCAATACAGTAAACGATAAAAAGTTGCAAATATTTCAGTCCACAAAAAAAATAAAAGTAAAAAAATTGAAAGAAATCACAACATTTTGCAACCTGTGAAAATACGGCTTATAGTGTAAATAACTTCTTTGGTTGAAATTAACTGTTTGTATGAAAAGAAAGTAATGCCACCAGTTTGTGAAACAGTGATTAACTGTTAAAAGGTATTGTTGTGTACTTTTATAATCATTTAGAACCATCATACTTTCTGCCAAATTTTATCTAATAAATACATTGTTTTTTTGTTTTTTTATAAAACAAAAGGTTATGCCTGGGCAGAAGATAAAGAGCATTGTGAAGAATATGGAAGAATGTTACAAGCTGATCCTTCTAAAGTCAGCAGTAGAGCTAAGAAAAGAGGACTTCCACAGGTTATTGTAAAGTAGAATTTTATATGTCATATCAATTTTATATCACCATTACTGGAGGACATTTTCATCTGACCAAGTTTTAGGAAGGATGAGCTTGTTATAACTTTGCATCCTTTGTTCATCTAAATTTTTATTTGTATCTTTAAAAATTCCAGGTCCAATTCAAGATTGTTTTAAGCAGTTTTGAAAGTATTACAGCAATGGAAACCTGTCTATTATCTGTAGTATAATTTGAACTCAAAAATTTTGTGTAATTTATTTACCATCAAGGGCCCATAATAGTAATTGTTACGTTAGACTGAATCATGACTTGAGAATTGTGATATATTTTGAATGTCAAAGAGAGGGATTGTTATACTCTATTTATTGTGAATTTGCACATTTTTCAATTGTTCCTGTCAGAGCGACTATAATTCTATCATCACTTCACTGAGCTGATACGAACATATTATCGTCAATTTCTATGGAACGTTAATATGACGTCGCATGACATTTCATGACAAAAATAATTCCAAGAAAGAAAGCAATATATTTAACCAAAATAATATGTCTACTGGTAACTAAAAAAAAATATTTCATTGGAAAAGGAAACAGATATCCAGTATTTTCCAATAACAGAAATAGCGATAAAAACACTATTAGTAATTTGTTTTGCTCGGATGGATTTCTTAGTTCGCATTGCATCTCGTGCTGTCACCCCGGCACCTGGATCGGTTTTCAGGGGCTCCGGCTACAGAGCTGCTGGGCGCGTCCCCAGTTGGTGGATAGGGGAATGCCCTGTCTATGCGGGGTAGTCAGGTCATAATACGGAAAGCCTGACTGCGAACCATTGTAGCCAAACTGTTTNAATAATCAATAAATGTGTCAAACTCAATTGACAGAGGACAAGCCATACAGGTAATTAAAGGATAATTGTCACAGTTGAGTAATTAAAAGTGAATATAATTGTTTTCTCTGTATAAAGGAATTAAGTGTTGAGGTTCTCACATAATTATTTTATGATAAGTTTTTTAACCTAACAAGGATATTCATTCATTCAGATTTTCTGAGATTTTTGGTTCATGGTTCACTCATTCATATTTTCTGAAATGTTTGGTCTATGGACTTACCATAAAAGTTCTAGTTACCTCCCCTGACATGGCTTGTTTTGTAAACACTTATTTTGAGACTCTCACAGCATTTTCAAATAATAAAAGTTATAACTGGCATACAGTGGTCAAAAGTAGAGCACATACAACACTCTGGATGTTATTTTATTGGGATAAAGTAAAGAATAAGGANCTTGCAAATTTTTGCATTGATTAACTTGTTCTCGTCCTGATATAGCTGAAATATTGCTCATTGGACGTTAAACTCTAAATAATCAATCAATCAATCGTGCTGTCACATTTGATGCAATACAAGCAGAGAATTCCATACTCACAAAACAAATTACTAATAGTATGTGTACTCTGCTGGTACATGACCTTATAACAATGCCTTATTATACCCCCGCTCCGGAGGAGGAGGTGGTATACTGTTTTACCTGTGTCCGTCATTCCGTAATTCCGTCATTCTGTAATTCCGTCCGTCACAACTTTCGTAAAGCTTTTCTCTGCAATGGTAAATGATACCAACTTGAAATTTTGTCAGAAGCTTTGT
>MJUU01001614.1:122164-133923 GCA_002080025.1 Modiolus philippinarum
GGGCCGTCTTGAACTTGCTATGAGGTATGAGTAATGCTCATTGTTGAAGGCCTCATGGTGACTTCAAGATGAAGAACAACAATAAAAGCGTTGTTCCATTGCTGTGTTTTACCATGTTTTTGTAGAGATTTTGTCTCATTTGCATTTACTCCATATCCCTTCATTGTTAATTGTCAATGGCTACATTTTCAGAGCAAGTTTAAATTTGTTATTTATACACATACTGTTATTTGAGCAATTCGGTCTGACAAAACTAAATTGACTGGGGTCTTAAATAAGATGTGAATACTTTTTGGGTGCTCAGAAAGTAAATTGAGCATAATAGAAATAATTCTCAAGGCAATGAAAATTATTGTTGTTTTTGTTTTAATGTTAATTCTTCTTGACACTATATAGTCTATACAATTTACACAGTTCTGACCATTTTAGCAGTATCAGGACAAAAAGCAAAAAGATTGTACAAATCTCTCCAAAAAGAGTAGAATGTCTCCATATTTTCATTTATAACAATTTTAATATGTTTCTTTGGGTTTCTTTTGGTGAAAGGTTTTCGGGAGATTACGCACAGATTCATTTTGTATCTTTTTCCCGATTCCAAGCATCTGGGGTCGAGGGAGGGGCTGCAAATGTTTCACTTTGGTATGTTCACAGTCGGACAGTGGTATCATGCTTTAATTTGCGTAACCCATTTATAAAAAACATTTCCCGCTTTTGCTAGAAATATACACTTTCTCTGAAACCACTTCCAAAATACGAACCAAACTGCCCATAATAGTCATTGAGTGGTTCTATGTAAAAAGTTTTTGTTTTTCAGGTTCGCAGTTTATCCAAAATGTATACCAGTTGAGAGGATAGATTAACATTGGGTCCTCCGAAATTATCATTCCAATTAAAACCAAACTTGACTACAAACCGTCTTTCTGTTGTCCTACATGTCAAAGGGTGTTATTCGTGTTAACAGTTTATACAATTTGACCGAAAGTGGAAAACGTTGATTATAAAAATTGGACCTTTGAGAACATTTTCAAAGCTCTTCTCTGGAACTATTGAGCCAGTTTTAACCAATGTCAGTGGTCCCCTGTAAAAATTTACACTTTTTACAAGATGGCAGCTACCTGGGATGATAGTCTAACATATAGTAACCAAAGGGAACATTGGCGGATACAAGGGGGTTCCAGGGGTTGGTACCCCCTTTTTCTGGACAATCATGTATTTTTTAATGAATATCCTGGTGTTTTAGTAAGAAAATGCCCTAAAAATTTTCGAGCCTCGCTCCGCTCGGCGAAATTTCCTTACAATTCTTATTGGAACTCCCCTTTTCAAATTGTCTGGATCCGCGCCTGCGGAAAACCCTACAAGAAAACATGTTAAGATATTTTCTTCTCTGGATTGAATAATGTCATCTTTATTTCATATCTAATAAACGACTAACGCGTGAAGCACGACTGGATCCTTCAAGTGAAGTTAGGTGAACCGTGATCCCCCTTTTTATAAAATTCCCATAACATTGACTTTTGTGATTATCCCAAAGACTAAAGAAATGGCTAATGAAAGGCAATAACAAATTCATTTACTGTTTCATATGTTACTTTAATTACACTAGCTCGCTGTCTAAGTTTGCTACTATAAAAGTACATGAATAAATAGTTAGTCAAACTGCTAATATTTGATGCTGCTATTTTAAGCACAAAGTGTAATATTATGTTATACCCCATGCCAAGCTAATTAATCCGGGAATTATTTTCTAATTCCAGAAGTGTACCTCCCTGGTCTCTAATCCGTATAATCTAATGGATTAAATACACTTTTGAATTGCAAGGGAATTTTTATACAGATTTTTTAGGTAACCTACTTCATGCAGGCAGAAACATATTCTTATATACGAAACTATATTTATTTATCCCAAGTATTTGTTTAATTTGATGAAGGAAAGGTAAAAATGGCGAAAATGCACCGAATTTAATTCTATTTTCTTATATAACCCATTCTGGCTGTAGAAAGGGGGTCTAAAATTATAATGTATATTTCTGATCGGCAGTCAGTGAGTCTAATGCATGCCCAATAAATAATGCAGATAGGGTAGACAATATTTATTTTAGTTTGATTGTTTTTAGCATATATTTCTTTACTTATTATGCACTGTCATGGTACCCTCATATTGCCAATGCCACTTCGAGGTGGTTAAACTGAAAGTCTTAACATTTTTTAACGTATATTACATAAAATATTTACATTAAAATTATTGGTGTTTTCTAAAAACCCTTCAAACTGGTGGTAAATAAGTAACTTTGCGAGAAAAGAAAAAGCAACTTGCCAATCAACCAGTAATGCACATGCACCAATTATATTTCAACAGTTTTTTTTGTATTATATTCAATATCTTAATATCTTGGCATGGGCGAAAGATATCAAAACAGTTACGCAGTTGACCTGTGTGAATATTTGTTTTTTCCATACTCGTATTGTTAATGTTCAAAATACAATCGTGAATTCTATGCTTGAAATTATATCGTAAATTCAAAATAAATAAAACAAATAAAAAGTTGGCGAAGACCTTATCAAGTTGTACAACTTGTGTCAATTTTATTTGATTTTTTTTCTTGTGAGCCCTCTCCTCCGTACTTATATTTTGAAATCGTGACGAAGCCGTAAATCTTGAAATTTCCCATAGCTCCCTATACAATACATAAAATTCCTTGTTCCCCTGAAAATTCTGTGTGGTCTTGAATGCAGTCAGTGGTGGATCCAGAATTTCTGCTAAGGGGGCCCGACCTGTAATTTTGTACCCTTTTCAGCATGATTCTATAGCACCAAATTTTCAAAGTACTATTTCTTTTTCAGTAGTGACGACGATTGAAATTAATTTCACTGACAAGTATATAGTATATTCATTTTTCTTTGTATAAATTCCATCACTAATTTTTGGTTGTAATTCGGTGCATGTGAATATTTTTATTCTTTCCCGGTCTATGCTATTTAAAGGCGATGATATCTCATACTAACTTCATTTTTGCGGAGAAATGATGCGATAAACCTTTGACCAAGAAGACGTCCGCAGTCACAGTTTCCAGATTTCCAGGATATTTAATAGAAGCACTTCCCAGATTTAATGATGTGTAGGTGAAATACACAACTGTTTGTTTCCGCTGTGCACAACGCCTACGCAACATTTTTTGGGACCCATTAAAAGTTGATGTAGGTCTTCCGTGTTCTTCTAAAACTTGAACGCCCGACATAAATCTGAAAAATTTAATTTACTAAAGAAACACAAAGAGGAAGAGTGAGTTGTACTTAGATAATATCCATATAAAATATCAAATTAAAAGGGTCATATTCTACCAACTTTCTGGTCCAAATAAAAGATGAAAAAGGAAACGGAACAATCAAAATGAAATTTGTTTTTACCAACATAAAAACACTATACAATGATTATGAGCGGCATTTCCGTAAGAGAATATATAGAAGTATTCCGTCGACGGAAAATATCAACATATTACTTGAACCAAGAAAAGTGCCCGCAATTTGCATTCTGAACTCTAGAAATTACGCCAAAAACATGCACAAGAAGTAGCTCTAATCCTGAAGTATCTTGAAGGTTTTACCATATCCTTTGCTGGGTAGGCAATGTACACAATGATAATACAGACGACTGTGCACAACACCTACGCAACAATAGAACAGGTGGTCGTCTAAAATGATGTTGAATCAAAAACATTACATAACCTGCCAAGATTTAACACTAGAATGAATACAAACACAACATAATATACACGTGTAGTCTTCATTTCAAACAAGTGAATGCATACAAACACAGCACAATACAAACTTGTAGTCTTCATTTTAAACACTTGAATGCATGCAACAAACACAACAAAATACAAATTTGTAGTCTTCATTTCAAACACTTGAATGCATACAAACACAACACAATACAAACATGTAGTCTTCATTTTAAACATTTGAGTGCATGCAAACAACAAAATACAAACTTGTATAGTCTTCATTTCAAACACTTGAATGCATACAAACACAACGCAACTATAAACTAGTAAAGTCGTTCAAAGCACACAAATATCTATTCAACAAAACCTGCACAGAAAACAAAATTTAGACTCGCATTCATACAAACAAAATGCAACTTGCAGTAAAAGGGTAAAAAGACATCTATCTGAAATAAAATACTAACAAATACAGGGAAAATGCTATAAGTTTGTTTTACTGACCAAATTAGGGCTTAAATTCCAAAGAAAGAGAAAAGACACCATAAACTGAAAACAATAAATTTGTCAATGCTTGAAGGTGCTCTATAAATGTAAAAGGTCAAAAAGAATTCTGCTTATTTTTCTATTTACTTAATTTAAATTAATTTTATTTTTATTTATTTTTTTCCTGTTTTAATAATAACGCTGTTCGAAATAAACATAAAAAGCACAATTATCTCTAGGCACTAAAGAGTCTCACAAAATTTAGAACTTGTCTAAGAAAGGTTGCATCAATTTAATTCTAAATGATCCTAATATTTTTTAACACATTTACAAATATAAAACATGGACGGTGCATTTTTACAAACCTTATACTGAAAAAAAGTGTGCGATACTGTCCGACTGCTAACAACCCAAGTGTATACTAAAACAGAATTGTGAATCCCGACTTCTTAAAGGGACTGTATGTAATAGGATAATCCGTTCCAAACAAGTTCTTTCGCGTGTGCCAAACCGAATATAACACGTTTTCAAAATTATCTGGCACTGATTTCATTTATTAAGTGATTTATTTGAAATATTTCATAAAAGGGAAAGAATTATTATTTATATTTTTGTACACTATCTAATTATTAATAGAGATTAATTGGAACATTAAGCAGTGATTTGTAACGATTATCCACTTAATTACCTCCCTCGTGTTTTTAATCCGGATTAGAAATACAGTCCCGGTCTCCTGCTAGGACCGACGTCTTTGTACGTATTCTTATTGGTTCATTAAAAGGTTCTTTCTAAAGGGTTGCTTAATTTTAAACTAAATCTTCACATTAAGCGCGAAAGCAAAAATCAAGAGGTTTTCTTTTATATACGCTTACAGCGGGCTTTCAAAGGATGTACTTAAATTCGAAAAGATGGGGATTTTTGTCGGAGAAACATCTGTAGAAATTATAAGGTCACTTGGTATAAAAAAGTCAAAATTATATCCTTGTAAGTCCGTTAAAATGAGTCATTATTGTTTTGCATATACATCGAATTCTTTCTCAGACTTTGGAGGAAATAACAAACACCATACAGCTAAACCACAGGGACTTTCTCTCGGCCTAGAAAAAAATTTTGATTGCTATCAATAATGAATCTCGGAGATTCATAATTGATAGTAAACAATTTTTTACTAGGCCGGGAGCAGTGTTTTTACTCCGAGATTCATATTTGATAGTAACGATTTTTTTACTAGGCCGGGAGCAAGTCCTTGTGAGCTAAACAGAACAATGGCCTTTTATTGGCAACCCCATTCAAACAAATTAAAAGTTATCATTATTAATCAATTTTGATTAATTAAATTAATTAATTATTCACGCCACGATACAGTTGAAATATTGCTGAAGTTGGCGTTAAACAACAATCAATAATTAATTTTAAGATAGTTGTTATACGGAGAATAACTATACGAAATAAAATACCGAATAAGTGTTGAAGCACTTTGTTAACCCCTCGCCCAACGGAATTGTAGGGGATATAGCAACTGGCCAGTCCGTCCGAATGTCCCGGTCCGTTCGTCTCACATGCGTCAAGGATCATATGTTGCACATCAATTATCTTGCATGAGTCAGTGGATGCGTCTTTGAAAATGTTCCTGCTTCAGGCGCCGGATAATTGGGTCACTCTGACCTACACTTCAATGACCCAGGTTAAAGTTTGTGTTAAGGTTCATATCTGAGAAACTACATGCGGCACATCAATCATCCTTGGTCAGTGGGTGCATCTTGGAGAGTGATTCTGCTTCAGATGATGATTGGGTCACTCTGACTTACATTTTATGCTTCAATGACTCGGGTCAGAGTTGATCACTTATCTTTGGTTAGTGGGTGCGTCATGGAAAGTGATGCTGCTTCAGATGATAATTGGGTCACTCTGACCTACATTTTATGCTTCAATGACTCAGGTTAAAGTTTACGTTAAGGTTCATGCATGAGAAATTGCATATGGCACATCAATCATCTTTGGTCATTGGATGCATCTTACAGAGTCTTTTGGCTTCAGATGATAATTGGGACACTTTGACATACATTTCACACTTGACTGACTTGGGTTAAAGTTTCCATTAATGTTCATATCTTAGATATTTCATGTTACACATCAATGATTTTTATGTGCAGTGGATGTACCGCTGACATTCATACATCGCTAAATTATATTCATCATTTCTCGACACTGTGCTGGCGAGGGGATTAGCTGTCGTTTGCGACTGCTCCCACTTCTAGTTAGAATATACTAGTAGTTGCATGCCATATTTTTTAGAGAAAAAAATAATTATATGAACATTTGAATGTGTGTGAATCACCAAGACAACATTTCTATTCGAAAACTTTCTCCAGAAAGAAAGTGTGTTTGTGGCATCATGTCGACTCAAACGCAGCCACAAGCCCAAACTTTAAGGAGAGGGCAATCGGTCCTGGATTCGTCAAATTCAATATTCATGTCGCCGGTACGTTCCCATTTTATTTGAACAAGTAACTTAGGACAGATTTGGATGTTTCTAAGTATTTATTGAAACATAAGCGTAATTTGAATAATACACGGGGCGGGGGTTTACTTCAGGTGGAATGGTTCATCCTTTATGGAAGAAATTACGAAATAATCTTACAAGAAAATGGGTGGTTGGGCGGTGCATGCATCAAAGTGAAACGCATGCATCAAAGTGAAACAAACTTTTAACACCAAGATATGTGTTTGATAAATTTCACTTCAGATTAATCTAAAGATTAAGCTATAACATTTCGTCTTTCATTAGGCGACAACCATTTGATTTTCTGAAAGGGGGGGCTTGGGCAATTTTGCTAAGAAAGTTTATTTATTTTCATGTCCATTCCATTGACATCAAGCTTAAATTATTCATTTACAAAATCGCCCAAAGACACCCCCCAATTTCAAATGGTTGCCCCCCTAATGATGCACAGTCACCTCTCCCAAAGTTAGCCGTTCTAGGTACAGATTAGAGGGAACGTATGGACCAGCTGACTTGGGAGAATGAAATGCCATAGTCTTTTATCTTCAAATTGGCATCGAACTTTCAACCTACAGAGTTCATGTGAGCTATTAATCATCCTTTGGCATCCGTTATCTGTCCGTCTTCTGTTAGTTTTCTTTTCTCATTTTATCTCTCCTTTGAAACTTCTCGAGAAACTTTGACCAATCTCCACAGGGATGATGTGCTGCAAGTCCTTTACCACAATTTTTGTTTCGTTTCGTTCCCATCCGATCACAGGGGCTTGTTACGAAATAATAATTAAAGCTCCAACCCACTAATTATTATTTCGTAACAAGCCCCTGTGATCCGATTGGGCTTAAAAGGTGTTGTTTATATCAAGGATTTTTTAAAAACATATTTCAATTGATTAAGTATTGTAGAGTTAATGAAATATTTGAATAGAGAAATGTAGAGGTCTGTGTGCTTTTAACGGATATAGAGAACATTTAAAACAAGAGGCTGTGAAGAGCCTGTATCGCTCACCTGGGTCATGGTTGACACAATAAGTCAAATAACCCCAACGTTTAAGGGTCTCAATTTCAAGTTTGTTGATAGACATTGATGTTAAAGGCCTTTTTAAAAAAATCATTTGATCCACCCTTCGGTTTCGGCATTTAAACACACATAATCAGTTCCGGTTATCAACCTAACACGGCAAGTGTTGTTCATCCTGAACACATTTCATAAAACTTTTCATATTTAGATTACCATGTCCTTATTTTATGTGTGTAACTTCAATAATTTTGTTAGAGTTAAAATGTTCAGGGTTTAAGTTGTGTATTGTTAGCCAACCATACGAGTGATAACCGGAAGCGAAGAGTGTATGCACTTTCATTTGATGGGAGAGTTCAAATCCAGGAAAAGACAACAACTCTTTCTAAAAAGGGCTGTTCCCCATTTCCAGCTATTTTTGATAGGGCGTAGACCGACTGTCACCATTCTTGAAGAAGACCATCTAAGGATCATTATGCCTCACTTTGGTTCCAATTGGCCTAGTATATTCAAAGGAGATCTTTAAATGATTTCCCATGGGGTCCAAGGTTAAACAATGTTCCCCGCTGACTGCCATCTTGGATGCTATGCGGATATGCTGGACACATTTTATGAAGGGGGTCAAGTAAGGACCATAGTGATCAAGTATGATTCCAATTGGCCATGTACTTTCAGAGGAGAAGATCTTTGAATGTGTTTCCCTATAGGGTCCAATGTGAAAACCACGTTCCCAGCTGGTGGCCATCTTGGGTATGATGTGGCACATTTTTAAAAAGGGCCACCTAAGGATCATTGTGACCAAGTTTGGTTCCAATTGCCGCAGTTGTTTCAGAGAAGAAGGTATTTGTATGCTTTCCCATAGGATCCAACATTAAAACTGCGTTCCCCGCTAGGACAAAAACACATTTTTGCTCTTGATTATGTAACAAATAATTGTTTTTAACAACGTGATAGCAGGGAATTTGTCTAGAACTTAAAGAGAAAAGTAAACCAAAGAAGATTTGAAAACAGAATTTAAAGGGAAATAACCCATAAACCATATGGCATTGAAGATTTTTTTGTGTGTGTGTGAAAAACAGCCAATAACTTCTACACAGGCATTTTGATTTTCTTCAAAATTTTAGAGTATGTAGATCTTGATATGCTGAACATTTTTCCAATTAACATCTCACCTCTATATGTTACAGTTTTTGAAATTAAAAATAAAAAATGCATAAATTTTGAAATTTTTACGGAAAAGGGGCTGTAACTCTGAGACGGGTTTTCCGATGTTCTTCAAAATTGCAGGGCAGATAGATCTCGGCATTTTCAAAACATTTTACTCCACGTCAAAGATTTGATATCTGCAACGGTTTTTGAGTTATTTGCCAATAAACAGCAATTTACCCTTATGTTCTATTTTTCGTAACAGCGGCCATTTCGTTTGGTCCCCTGAACCTGGCCAAGTTTGGATTAAATTGGCTTAGTGGTTTTAGATGAGAAGATTGAAAAAGTTTACGACGGACGGACGGACGACTGACGCCAAGTGGTGGCAAAGGCTCACCCTGCATTAGCCAGTTTGGCTAAAAATGGCTGGAAATGGATTTTTCTGAGTTTTCCCTTGATTTAAGATCAGGACTATTTTTTGTCTAAAGGCTAAGAAGTTATATCAAGAATTTTATGGAAACTCGTCTTAATATGACTTAAAGAATTATTTGAAAGGTAAATTGCTTTAAATGGATATAGAAGACATTTAAAAAAAATGGTTGGAAATGGATTTCTCTGAATTTTCTCTTGATTTAAGATCAAGGCTATTTTTTTGTCTAAAAGCTAAGAAGTTATATCAAGAATTTTATGAAAACTCGTCTTAATATGACTTAAAGAGGACATTCATGAAAAAAAGTAGGGGTCCATTTGCAAAATTCTCTAAGCAATTGAAGTTGAGAAAAACAGAAAAGTTCCGAAATCTGACATAAATTCAAATAGTTTAACATTAGAGCCNGAGTGCTCTTTCCTGCACTTTTTCTATTTTTGGGGAATTTTTATCTGTACAGAAATGCCAGGCCAAAGGGCAAAAATTAAAATTACTAAGTATAAAGGTATGAAAGATAGTTAACTTATTTAATCTGTTCAAATAAGAACCTAAACGTTTGAGAATATTTAGTTGTTGGGATGCCTTCCTGCAAATTGTACTAATATGAGTATCAAAATTTAGTTGATAATCAATATCAATACCAAGTAGTTTCACAGTACTTTCACATGTAAGATCAAAGTTCCGAATATGAATGGATGGATCCCTCTCATAAGTTTTTTTACCCACAGCTAAGACCTGAAATTTATCAGGGTTAGCCTGCATCTTATTTATTTTAAACCATTCGATTAAGTGATTTGAATCAGTCTCCAAAGTAGAAATAAGTACATCAAAATCTGGATTACAGAAAAATATGCACATTTTTTTCTGATTATGCGTGTGAAAACATAACCACCGAGGAGCAATGTTTGTCCCCGGACAACGAGAAAACAATTACTTCCCATGAATCTACTCAAGTAGATTTACAGACATAATTTACTTGTATTTGAAAGATTGTTCATATTGTACTGATTCAAAAAGAAACGTGACTCCCAGCACTGTGCACTGCTCAACATACAATTGTGAAGCTAGCCTACGATAACCCTAGACAATTATACATTGGAAAATGAAAGTGGCCCTTATGTGTGCTTTGTACATAGGTCGCATGGCCTCAAAGTCCATGTGAGCTTTTGCCATCGCTTGGCGTCCGTCTGTGTCCGTTCGTCATAAACTTTTTCCCAAAACTGTCTCCTTTGAAACTACTGCGCATTTAATCTGATTCATAACCAGATATCTAGATTAAAAATTATGTCCAAAGAGTCCGTAGACCAAAAACATGGGCGTCGTTACTTAAAATATAGCATAGTGGTAAATTGCCATTCTCGAAAACGACTCAGAACCTTTACAGATGTCAAAAATCAGGCTGTGTAAAAATGACCAGTAAGACAATATCTATCTTATACCCTGCAACTTTGAAGATCTGATACCCGTTTTGTTGTTATAGCCCTTTTTCAAAATTAATGTAATTTTTTTTATTCTTTATAAAAATATAACCTCTTCCAAGATAGTTACCACGGAGGGGGGGGGGCTTACTTTAACCGTAT
This sequence comes from Modiolus philippinarum, assembly GCA_002080025.1. Classification (NCBI taxonomy): domain Eukaryota; kingdom Metazoa; phylum Mollusca; class Bivalvia; order Mytilida; family Modiolidae; genus Modiolus; species Modiolus philippinarum. The sequence goes on from MJUU01001614.1 coordinate 133,040, forward strand.
AGAAAATACATTCAAAGATCTCCTCCGAATTAGAACCAAACTTGTCACAATTGTTCTTAGTTGGCCCCTTTGAAAAACGCCTCACTGAGGCAGTCCGCATCAGATGAAAGATGGCCACCATCGAAGAACACAATTTAACATTGGACTCTATTGGATTACTTTCAAAGCTACAGAGCCAATTGGAACCAAACTTCGCCACAATAGTCCTTTGCTGTTCCCTTTTGAAAACACACTTTTTGAAGATCCGCTGAAATTACTCGGCCAAATAGAACTTATTTGGTAACAATTGTTGTAAGAAAGTCCCTTTGAAAAATTTGAACGGCAAGTCTGTATCAGATCGAAGATTGTAGCCAGCGGGGAACGTGTAGTTTAAAATTGGATCTCATAGAAAATCATTCAAAGTTCTCCTCCTCTGATCCAAAACAAGAATATTGTAACCAAACTTTGTCATAATAGTCCTTTAGTTCTTTGCGGTCCCTTCGAAAATTATTTCCGGTAAGTTTAAACTTTATCCAAGATGGCCAAGAGGGGCGAACTTAGATTGGCATTCTATCGTAAATGAAAACGCATCCAAAGATCTTCATCTCTAAAACTACTTAATAGAAACAGTCATGGCGAAAATAATTCTTGATGGTCCCTTTTAAAAAGTCTCCAGCAAACCTGTGCCTCATCCAGGACGGCCGCCAACGGGAAACTTAGTCTTCATTGGACCTTTTGTAGTAAGGCAAAACATATATTCAAAGATCTTCACCTTTGAAGCCTCTTGTCCAATTGAACCTAAACTTGGTCTCAATCATATTAAGTTGGTCCTTTGAAAATGTGTCTAATAAGTCAGCACCAAATTTAACTGAGATGCCCGGCATCAAGGAAAATAGTTTAACATT
>MJUU01001614.1:164263-200922 GCA_002080025.1 Modiolus philippinarum
AGAGATTTCTGACAAATTTAATAAACTTGGTCGATTTCATTGTCCGCGGAAAAAGTCGTCCGGTTTTCAGAGTTCAATTTAAGAAGAAAATGTAGGTTTGGGACCGATCTATATGGCCGGAATTCGGAATTCAGGGGGGCCGGTTTTCAGAGGAATTTTTTACTTATTTATATAGGTAAAAATTCCGGACCGAAACATATCGTTCGGTTTATAGAGGAATCCGGTTTTTAGAGGGGCCGGTTTTCAGGAGTTCCACTGTATTATTATTCTAGTTAATAAAACAATTGTTGACACCCCTAGTGCTTTATTTTTTGTGGCGTTCATTTCATGTACTGTTTCTTTCGTCTTCGTCCTTTACGTTCTATGTCTGTATGTAATCCTTACATTACCATGCAAATTGGATGTTTGATTTCGGCTCTTGTTTCGGTATTCATTTTGAAATTTATTTATGGTTATCATGTTTTTTCTTCATAATTTGAAGTGGTTCATATGTAGTGTGAAGAGAAAAAAAGATTTTATTTTTCATTGTATTTAAATGCAGGTTTAATACTAAGAAGACTTTTCCTAAGAAGAGTTTTCCTAGGAAATCCCCTTTGCGAAGTCAGATTAGCAGCAACATTTTGTTAATTTATGACAAATCGGGATCAGGAAACGTTGTACATTTTACTTATGATGATATGACAATAAAACTTCCAACTTGACCTTTGTGTCATAAGGTTTTGAACGTGTACTGATACTTATGGAGATATATTCCGTTAATTGCATGGTATGACGCCAGGTGCTTGCACAATAAACCACAACTATTGAAGTGGGGTTTATTTGAAGGTTAATGTACGAGTGGCCGTTCATGTCAGAATAACGATATTTCTAAAACGATACTTTTTTCTATCATGATACTTGTACGAAGTATAAGGATACTAGAATAAAGTACATTGATACTTGTTTGAAGTATCATGATACTTCTAACAAGTATCACGATACTTCTTACAAGTATCGTGATGCTTTTTGTACATTACCATACTCTTAATATGTATAATCATAGTTATAGGAAGTATAACTATACTAATAAAAAGTACAATGATAATTGTTAAAAGTATAATGATACTTGTTAAGAGTATAATGATATTTGTCAAAAGTATAATGATACTTGTTAAAAGTTTAATTATACATCTTAAAATTATAGCGATACTTGTCAAAAGTATAATGATACTTTTGGAAGTATAATGATATTTGTCAAAAGTAAAGCGATATTATTTAAAGTATATCGATACTTGTAGGAAGTATACTGATACTTGCTAGAAGTATCATGATACTTGTAAAAAGTATCATGATACTTGTTAAAAGTATCATGATACTTGTTTAAAGTACAATAATACTTGTTAAAGGTATAACGGTAAATACTTACGTATTTTATTGGTATCAAAGTATAAAGTTATTTGTTTCAAGTATAAAGATGTTTTTAATATTGTGAAAGTATCATTATACTTCTTATAAGTATCGTTATACTTTTGACAAGTATCATTATACTTTCAAGATGTGTCATTATACTTTCAAGATGTATCATTTTACTTTTAACAAGTATCGCTATACTTTTCAGAAGTATCATTATACTTTTCAGAAGTATCATTATACTTTAAAAAGTATCATTTTACTTTTAACAAGTATCATTATACTTTTAATTAGTATCATTATACTTTTCAGAAGTATCATTATACTTTTCAGAAGTATCATTATACTTTTAAGAAGTATCGTTATACTTTGAACAAGTATCATTATACTTTTAAGAAATATCATTATACTTTTAAGAAGTATCATTATACTTTTAAGAAGTATCGTTGTACTTTAAGGAATATAATTTTACATATAACAAGTATCGTCATACTTTTAACAAGTATCTTTATACTTTCAACAATTATCTTTATACTTTAAAAAAACATCATTATACTTCAAATAAGTATTGTTATACTTTAAACAAGTATCACGATACTTTCTTCAAGTATATTGATAATTCGTATAAGTATCATTATAAATAAAGAACTTAGAGAGTTGTCATAATAAAAGCATCAAGATACTTGTTGGAAGTATCATGATATTTGTAAGAAGTATCATGATACTGCCAACAAGTATCAATATACTTTATTCTAGTATCCTTATACTTCGTACAAGTATCATGATAGAAAAACGTATAGATATAGAAATATCACTATTGTGACATGAACGGCCACTCATATTAATGTTAATTGTAAATCATAAGTAGATACAAACATTTTTAAGATATATAGACTTAACCCTTTTAATTGAATCAAGGAACGCGTAAATATGTAAATCATGTATATGATTAAGCCTTGTAAATTCAGTTGAAGATTAGCAGTTGAACGATCAAATAAATTTAAAACCAATGCATAATTCAGTGATTGTCCGGTATGTTTCACAGTTCGATTTAAAATACAAGGGTCGACTTCTACGATCAAGAACGCGAGAAGATTATACTTCATCAAGGAACATATATCTAATTGAATCTTTACGTAAAGAAAAATTTTTTTATGACTACCTTGCAAAATAAAATGTACATTTAGCCATGCTGTTCATGAAGTAGAGTAATTTATTGTTGATATCAAGAGGCATAACTTCATTTACTATCAACCGACTTAGCAGCAAATAAAAAAAAGATTATAAAAAGGCGTAATGTATTTGTAATGAATACAATATCCTACTATTTACAATTCATGTGCGAAGTTAGAGGCATTTGAGAAGATCAGTGGTTACTGAAACTGTTTTCAATATATCTTATGGTTTTGGAATTACAAGAATTTTTGATTTACTCTATTTGATATTAGATAATTACTTTTACAAGATTTAAAATTAAGATGTTCCATCTCAACTTCATAAGTGTTTGTAGCATAATTGTCTGCCATTGTAGATGTTTCCTGTTTTTATATATTAAAATCAGAAGTAAGTGTGAACCGAACCCTCAATCCAAAACGAACAATCCAAGGACAATGACAACATCGTAAACAACACAAAATAGACACAACACGAGTACGGCACAGAAAAAATTAAGACACACACACACACACTCAAGATGAAGAACGTGGACTTAATAAAAACATAGTTGGAATCGGGTGCACCGATAGAGTAAGCATTTCCTGCTTCTTTTAAGACACCCGTCGTGTTGAACATATCAAATCCGGTAGTAAGGTCAAATCCGGTAGAGGAAACAACAATTAAGCTTTTAAAGGGAAAGATCTGTTGTCATCTGGGGAACAGATATACCGTAGCAGTTCACAAGATGGTGATGTCGACCGTAAAAATTCAGGAGGGATGACTTCAAGTTTTGGGTAACATTCCCTTGTTTAAGTGGCCTATTTGTAAGCAACTGGGCTCTATCAAGGAAGTCACTGTATCGACAACAGGCCCTTGAATAGCGAATGAGCTGAAAGAACCCCGTATACCGGCGCTGTTGGGATGCTAGTACAAAGAAAAGGGAAGTTGACTATTGGAAAAGTGAAGTCATTGCATTTGTCGTAGAGCTTAGTTTGTGGTCTTCCTCTATGTGCAATTTCAAGATGAAATTCCAGGAATAAGGCCGATGTGAAAGTGTTTGTAGCATTCTTAATTTCAAAAAAATAATAAGAGGTCCAAAGCAAAATGTTTACGATAAATCCATCCAGAAAAGACGTTTTAAAGACATTGAATATAAATAATTACGTTTGAGCGTACCACTGAGGTCTTGTTAGTTCCGCTACTGCATTTTGCTGTGCAGAGTTATATGTGTATCATTATTTATCCTGTCCTTTTACGTGTGTTTTTGTTGTTGATGTTTCTGGTTTATTTTGGTTTCTAATTTTAATTTTCTGCTATTGTAGATGTTTTCTGTTATTATTTATTAAAATCAGAATGAACATGTACTTGATCATGAGTGTTTTTACTTCCGTATAAACGTGAGAGACATTTAATTTTTCAATGTTGATCATTCAAATAGCTACGATTATATAAAAAAAACTAGATAAATAGCATATTTCGCATATTTAAAAACAAAAAATTGACGATGCACTTAACCTATCTCGTAATAATAACACCTCAGCCCGTCTGAAAGGCATACTATAAAGTGTGAGAAAATGGGAGTTTCAAATATATGTGTTCATTCATTGATTGACTTAAAGAGGCGGTACATCTGGTTGTAAATAAAGTAGTTCAAGCCAATAGTAATTCATCTGTTCAATCATTCTCCTTTATTACGAATGCCAATGCAAATATCAAAATTACCAAAGAAAAACACTTTATTTCCCGTTCGTGCCTCTCACATGACCTTATTAACCGCCAAAGGGGAAATCCTCTTCTAAACAGTTGGAAGGTGAATTTTAAAAGTAGATGGGAAATTGACACTTATATGTCCATAGATATCTCAATTCCTATTAAAAGATTTTTTTGATTATCTCCATGATCAGTAAATGCAATCATTGTATTTAACGGTGTGTTGCATTTTATCTCTCAAAATTATCCACCGCTGCTTTTGAAAATATTATAAATTACTTCATTACTTCATCAAATTAATGAGTGTCTCTGTCCTTAGCTGAGTTTTGGTTTTTCCATTTAGATAACTTTGGTTATTTCTTCTCTATCAGCTTTACACGTATTTCGGTTTATGGGCTTCCAAATGTTTCGAATTTATCTGCACTTAAGAGACATAAGTTTTCGAAATGCGCACATGAAGAATCAAAATTTACAGTCACTTCGGTATTTTGTTCTTCATTATAATTAAAAGATGAAAACTATCCGTTGTGTAATTTAATGCGTTGCAGTCTCAAATCACCAGATACAGGAAAAACTGCTGCTATGAAATTTTTATCTGATATAACTAAATAATTTATTTATTTAAGCTAATAAAATGCATTTTAATTTAACAAAGAAAATGATAGTATTCCTACCCAGTTTGCAGTTGCAATTTCAAAATTACAGTTGCAATTTCAAAATTCAGTTGATCTATGATTGGAAGTATTTGAGGCTTAAAATGTAAGTTATTTACTAAATACATATACACAGATTTTGATCTGCGATCGGAATTATTTGAAGCTTAAAAGGTAAATTATTTACTGAATACATATACACACTTTTTATAAAAACGTTTATTTATACAGAAGATTCAGTTTTTACACAGAGTTATTTGTTGAAATGTCTGCAAAAAAAAAACAGTTTTGAAAATAAAAGAGAATAAGAAGTTATAAAGAATTATAGAATGAAGAATGGAAAGAAAGACAATTAGAACATTCTTACATATAACCAAATGTATAATTTTAGCTCAAAATCTATTTTAAAATGCAAAAATATAAGGAACGGGATATATACTAAATGAGAAAGAGATTTACGTAAAACCGTACAAATCACTTAATCTCTAAGACGTCTACAAATGTAGCCTATATAACAAACTAGCCAGTTCTGAGCGTCCTCCAAAGGGCATAGAGTTTATAGTTCTCATTTAGAGCTTGATGTTAATAGAATGACTTCGTGAAAAGAGTAAAATCACAGTCTTAGGAAACTGTCAAGTCAGGCTTTTAATAAAAATATAGCACTTTCGAAAATTTTATGGCACAACGACATGATATGTACAAAGATATCAAATGTGTGTCCTATTTATAGATAGGAATTGGCTTGAAATAGTCGTAATATTTAAAAGAGCAAGGATTATACACATAAAGAAGACATTTTGTAAAAAAAGATGTTCAATATAAAATAAAAATGTATTCCATGCTTGTATAATCAAAAACAAATGTAAAATGAGATATGATACTAAAAGCGCCCTCACTGCAGATTGGGTTAATAAATTTACAGAATATAGTGGTCAAGAGCCGAAGTCCATGTAAAAAGGACAAATCAGGTGGAAACCACCGGCAAAATTGTCGACCGCAATTTCCAATAATAATGTTAATATCCCTAAAGCAAAGGCAACGGTGCCGAGACATGGAAACATCAATCAAAGAGTCAGACTCTAACACGAAAAAAACACACTACTGTAAACAAAAAATATAAATATATCACTGGCTTTAAAACCAGATGTTTTTATCTGCTCTGTATACTCTTCACTGATTCATTCAAAAGAATAAGCACTGTTTTGGTCAAATAAATAAATGGATAAACAACATACTAGTTAATCTTTATGTGGATACGGCATAATCATCTTGATCTGCTCATTTATTGCAGTCAGTACTTCGGTGCTGACCAGAAAACCGATTTTATTGAGTCTTGCAATATCTAAATTTTGCTAAATTTTGTACAAAACTAAGGAGTTTCTCCCTCATGCATAGCTCTGTCCTTAGCGAAATTTTGGCCTTTCTATTTAGATCCTTTTGGTTATTTGTTCTCTATCAGCTTAAACCTGTTTTGGGTTAATGGACTTCCAAATGTTGTGGTTTAATCTGCACTGATGAGACATAAGTTTTTGATATGCGCATATGCAGAAAATAAATTGGACCGATGCCACTGCTGGTGGACTGTTAGTCCCGAGGACATTCATCAATCCAGTAGGCAGTACTTCGGTGCTGACCCGAAAACCGATTGTTTTGAATCTTGCAATATCTAAATTTTGCAAAATTCTGTTAAAAACTAGGGAGTATCTCTCTCATGCATAGCTCTGTCCTTAGCTGTATTTTGGCCTTTCTTTTAAGATCCTTTCTGTTATTTGCTCTCTATCAGCTTAAACCTTTTTGGAAGATCAACTGACTTCCAAATGTTTTGGTTTGATTTGCACTGATGAGACATAAGTTGTCGAAATGCACTTATACAGAAAATAAATTGAAGCTAACTTTGGTATTTTGTTATTTATTGATATCGAGATAATTGTTGTAGATTTATATGTAATTTGGTATTGGCGTGAAACTGCATACGGTACTACAGAACATGTGAAAAAGATAAAGAGGTAACATAATTTTTGTAAGTATTTAGTACTTATAGAAGATAATCAACATATCTACAACATAAACGGGATGCAAGTTTGTGAAAATTTACAAAAGGCGGGCCATACTGCATTTTTACTACGTGAATCGAATCGTTTATTGTCGAAAATTCTAAGCAGCAATGTAATTTTGATATTGTAAAAGCAGAAATGTTCGCGGGGGATTAAATTTCGTTTATTTCGTGGGCAAGACTTATCCACGAAATTAAATCCCAACGAAATTAATTCAAGCAATAGTAATTACTATATATTATATGAATTCCACGAAAATTTGTCCACACGAAATAGATTTGGAGATTAAATCCACGAAATTTTATCCCCACGAAAATAAATGATTATACAGTATATGATGACCGAAACATTAAAAACAACAAACTTATATGAAAACGATGATCGTCATGCTGGTTATAACCAGGCTAGAAGGATAGATTTTAACGTATTTGATGAAATGGCACATTCTTTAGCCAATGTTGGACGAAATTCTCATTTACCTCTGATGTTTCCCAACTCTAGTTCTCTTTATAATCATTTGGACATAAGACTTTTATCAGACCTCAGTTCGGATCGAACAGGTTTCTACGGAAAACAGAGGATCTACGATATTTTAGAATCAGATTTGTTTGCCGACCAAATAGGCTACACTGTTCCTATGTCACTACCGCCTGTGATTAAACCGAAAGAGAAACGTTTTAGTGTTTAACAAAACGATGATTTACAATGTCCACAAGAGTGTTCAAATGAAACATGAAACGACATAATGTCCCGACAAGGATAACATATTAGAAATGTTAGTTATTCAGTGTCCATCCAGGAAGAGAACGAACCAACAACCTCACTTTCACTAAACAATTCTACAAGTGGCAATGTCGAAAGATTGATTGATTGATTGAATATTGTTTCACGTCTACTCAGCAATATTTCAGCTATATCAAGACGAGAACAAGTTTGTTGATAAATAATCACTTTGGGGTATGGAAATGACCATGGGACGGGAAATTCTGACTGCCACTGGAAAAGTAGGGTGAAATCGTCAAGGGCGGGAAATTTAGCCTTGTAGCCGATCACCTACGGACCACCCCAAAAAGAGCTTGCTACAAGGGTTCTTTAACGTGCAGGAAGCGTGGCATTTCTTCCAACACGTGGACCTGAGTTTACATCCCATCCGAAAGATGGGTTGTGTATTTATTAATCCCGCACAACCACGGAATGGGTCCTATTTCTATATCCCGGGACCCTCGGGGTCAGCCTCCGTTTAGGAGGGGTCACACCCCGCAAGCCGGAGATACTGGGTCCTATTTCTATATCCCGGGGTTCCCTCGGGGTCCTCTGTTAGGATGGCTCATACTCCAAGCTCAGAGGATGCTGCGGGCCTATTCTTCAGCCGGGACCGCGCACGGCGGGCAATGTCGAAAGACAAGAGGTGTGTCCATATGTAAAATGGCATTGCTTATTTTATGGTAATGAACGGGAACGGCATCAACAGAACGATGGTTAACCTAATTCATATGACTAATAATGCAATTTTAAGCTAAAAGTATGATGATAACCTTATATTCATACTTGTAAAGAGAATGATAGTTTGTCTCTTTCAAATCATAGACCCGTTACACTTTAAAATGCTAATATTTTATTACAATCTGTTAAAGTAAAGTGACCTAAAAATATTTCATGGATATCAAATACATGCAAAAATAAATTAACTTCATGTATAAAATAGAAAAGTCTACGATCATTGTTAATAGCAATTTTTATAGAGTTCACTGACAGATATTTCATGAATTTGTCCATTTGTGATGTTAACAATATAGGGACGGCCTTCACAAAATTTTGTTAAGACAGTGTAATATATTCAGTCGTATTTCAGGATCTTTGCTTTCAAGAGCGATCAAAACATGTTCATGTTATCAATATCAAACACTATAACTGCATTCAAGGGCAATTAGGATGTGTCAAGTTTGTCCAGATCGGATAAGGTAAAATCAGGATCTTGTTTGATCTTAACAAACTCGTTTTGATCGTTCCTGAACGCAATCAACAAGTGGTTGTTATTTAATCTTTACTTTTCTCAACACGTCTTGATCTATCTTGAAATCAATAATCTTTTAAACCAACTAATATTCTGTCTTTAAAAAGATTTGTTAAGGCTGTCAAGACTGTGTTAAGATCAACTTAGATAAATAATATAATAACATATCTGTTAGTGGTTGGCAAGGTTGTAGCACTGAAACCAGATAATGAATATCTCATAATTAGCAAACCAGATAATTTACCATTCAAAGACTACATAACCAACGGTGTCAAAATAGAACCAACCCTGTCTACAAACACTGAAACAGAACTTCCTTTGCCCATAAGAAAGTACAGGATGTATTATTTTTAGAGACGATTATGTGCAATACGAACATGAAGAAAAAAATCATTAAACACTGAGGCTTCATTCCCCGGATGGCACTTGGTAGATGTCCTTGGTACCGGTTTTGGCCTTCTATTTCGATATTTTTGGTAACGAATACTTGTTTTTTGACTACTTTTGGATTATGGCTTTCGAAATAATTTGATGGTAATGCTGCTGATGAGAGGTTACCCCTTGCAACACATGTACAGCATAACGAAATTTACTGTTTTCTACGCAACTTGGGTATTTTTTGTATTGAATTTCACTGCCTGCAAGATCATTTCAGTCAGACTATATCGACCAAAGAACAATATTAATATTATTCCAAGGTGTGTTCGAGGTAGATAGTTTTTTGCAATTTATTTCGTAAATTAAAAGACAAAATTAATTAATTATTATTTCAATGATAGGAAATCAAGAATAGGTATAAAAATCAAAAGGGAATGCATATTTGCACTGTTTTGTTATATAAACACAACTGAAAATAAAACAATAAAAAATCAGAAACACATACGACACAGAATGTAGACACACATGCAAGCAAACAATACAGACCCCATTTGAAACCATGCATGAGATCATGTACATCGGCAGAGAAAGCATCTTCTGCTTCTTTTAAGACATTACCATGTTGCACATGTAAATTCTGGTAGAAAGTCATATCCAGTAAACGAAAAATAGTCATCTTAAGTTGTGGAAGGTAAATATATGTTGCTTTTGGGAAACAGATATCCAATACATTGTAGCTCTCGCCAAGATCGTGGTGTCGATGACTTCAAGCTATGGGAAGCATACCCTTGTTTATGTAGCCTACTTTTGAGCACCCAGCGGGCTCTGTCAAGGAAGTCTCTGTATCGACAACAGGCCCTTGAGTAGCGAAAGAGTTAGGGGATGTAAACTACATATACTGATCCTGTTGGAATGCTGCTAAAAAGCACAGACTATTCGAAAAGTGAAGTCAGCACAGTTGTCATACAGCATAGATTGTTGTCAATTTTAACATGAAGATCAAGGAAAGATGCCGATGTTGAAGTGTATGCAGTGTCCTTAATTTCGGAAAAGAAAAAATACCAAAGCGAGGATTGTTCGGCTGTCCCGAGTTCCTATCGTTTTTTTTTTTTTTTTTTTTTTTTTTTTTTTTTTTTTTTGGAAGAAGAAGAAGACTTTCTTTTTCTTGTAATATAGCTTCATCGGGCTGAAGAAACAGATTGATTTAAACAGTTGCACTGTATGTTGCCATTGTTGGAATCCCAGTAGTCTTTTGCAAAATTAGACCTTCAAACTAGAAAAAAATATATTGTCAATTAGAAACTGTTACATTTTAATTATTTCTTTCTTTGTATATTTTTCCCCGATTTGGTGTCATATTTCACAAATTGTGCTGGCTCTCTACCTTTACTATATCTCCGTTCAGCGTACTTACAGGAAAGACATCTATGAATGTTCATGAGAAAAGGTAGTATAAAGTGTGGAGAAGTCAAAAGTTTTGATGCTGTAGCAGTATACAAATAATTAAGAGTTTAAAATATCAAGTAGATGTTTCGAGTTTTGCAATGTTATCATTTAAACATCTTGGTCAATTACTGAATTGTCTTTTGAACTAACTAAGATTTTGTCTGCATTTAAAGACAGGCATCAAGCACACTGTGAAGCTATTCATACCTGAAGTGACATTAACCACATTCAGATCCTTAAAATTCGAAGGATTTTTGAAACATCATTTTTTTTCCAATGCATTCTCTGAAACATTTGATTTCTTCACCACTGTATACCATGCCTACTTATGGGAAACTAAAATCACGAAGTAAAAGTATCATTCAAAAAGCCTTTACCGGTTCAAAAAGATTAATGTATTTAATGTAAATTTAAAAAAAAACAATTTATAAGGAATAGTATGCTACGACGAAAACAGGTGTAAATTATGCTTGATTTTCTAATTGATAAGATATTTGTCACATTTAGAGGTAGTATTTATCAACAGCAAGTCGGCAAACCAATGGGCACTGATTGTGCACCTCTACTAGCAGACATGTTTTTATATTCTTACGAGACTGAATTTCTTCAGGGACTCGTGAAAGATCATAAAATAAAAGATTCTATATACTTCAATCTCAATTATAGATATATTGATGATGTTCTTTTCGTGAATAACGCATCTTTTCATGAATGGAAGTTATAACAAAATGCCAAAGAGAGTTGTCCATGAGCCAAAGACAAATCAGGTTGAAACCACCGGACAAATTGTCTACAGCAATGGTCCTGACTTTGTACTGGCATTTTAAAGAGATGGTGGGTTGAACCGGTTTTATGGTTCGCCAGACTTCCTCTTCTATTGCGGCAGTATCCTTGACAGGTCGTAAGTCAGTGACATCTTCATTCCAGTACTGCATATAAGTAAATATGATATTTTAAAAGCTTTCTTATGAAACATTTATTGTACACAAAATGCGAACGCTTTAACTTTTTTGTCTAGTTATCAATCGTACATTGCGTGAGATACCTCAATTGATTTTTATGAAAATAAGCCTGATATATCAGACTAGAAATTAAATATTTTTAACAAATATAGATTGCTTGATTACATAATCAAGTTGTCGTTGATAAGTATAATAAACCACATGTTTGGCTTAAATTGGGAAGGTAAATACGATATTATTTAATATTTGAACAGCAGAATATCAATAAAACCTAATCGATATAAGTATTTTGTTTTGTTTCACCTTAAGATAACACCTTGCCTACTTATTACTTTTTAAATTTCACAAAAATCCCTAAAAAATCGTTTCATTTCGGCGTCGAGTAATGGTCTATACAAATGCAATCACTTGTATATTAAACACTGTGAAAAAACTCATCAAAACTCTGGTGTAAATTACTTTTCCAAAAAAATTCAATAAAAGTTTTAAATCAATTTAAGGCAATAAAAAGACCAGTATCGCCTATTGGAGGTTATAATTTTTCTACACTTTATATAAACCTTCCACATAATTTGATTAAAATAAACTTTGTACAACTTACTAAATGGCTTTCCTATTTTCTGATCTACAATTCATTTTTTGCATAAAAAACGAAGGATTCTTCTCTGATATAACTGACAAAAATCATTGCTCCTGGACTTGCTATGATATGATTAAGCCACTGAATCTTTTGCAACACAATATTTTGTTCCTTCCGGCAACGTCGTTTACCAACAGGTCATTTGAATTCCCATGGATTGAAACTGTGTACCTCTCATTGCAGATCTTTTTCTGTTCTGTTGCGAACGGGACACTTTGAATAATACAAAACAGTGATAAAATTTCATTTTCCATGACAACAGCAGGTACAGATGTATCGACGATACCCTTACTACTCACAATCCATGACAACAGCAGGTACAGATGTATCGACGATACCCTTACTACTCACAATCCAAAGTTTGGAGAATATGTAGACCCCATTTACCCACAAAAACTGAAACTTTATAATGCAAACAATGATTCTAAATACTGCCTGTTTCTCGATCTTACTGCCATTGCTGATTCCTGTAAAATTAAAACCAAAATTAATGATAAAGGGATGATTTTGATTTCACAATTTTTAATTTCCTTTTCCTTGCCGGCGACGTTCCTGTAGCCCCATCGTAGGGGTTGCTTATATCTCAACTAGTAAGATTCGCTGTACTCTTGACGGACGACTTTAATGAACGTAACCTCACTTGCACAACTTAACTTATACAACAAGGTTATGGATAACACATTTAGGAAGTTTTATGAGAGATATGAACAGTTGACATCTAAATATGGTATTACACGCAAACAGCTTATAACTATGGGTATTTTCCATCCTCGTTTTTACGGAAACGTTCTTAAAAATGACAAAAACTGATATAAATCTAGAAAAACTTGGAAGTAACTTGCATTCTTTACATAATAGGGGATATTGACAGGATAGTCGTCATGATTCCCTCCTACTAGCTCTTGCTTGTGCTGGTACCAAGTCCGGCTAGTCTGAGTTCCTGTCGTTGTATACGTTTGTTTTTTTTTTGTCTTTTTATTGTTTTTCTCCATGGTAGATTTTGGCATGTGATAGTATGATCAGCTATTGTAAGTGTGTCCTGATACTTCTCCATATTAATTACTTGTTTATATCTTGTTGATGATTTGATAAGATGAAAAACTTTTACAAATTCCCTGTTTAATTGATTTGTATTGATCTTCAAGACTGCAAGACTTAAAGTAAGACTTAAATTAAATAGGTTTAGCTTATTGTGAATCACATTTTCGAATAAATTATACATAATTCTGTATCAGAATGAACATTTTCAGGTCGACTTATCCTTAGGAACAGTGTGAACTATTGCCATGTCTTGCTCTTCGCTGTCATTCGTTCGTCAGCTTTCACCTTCTCACCATCTCCTCTGAATCATGGAAAGTAATGTTTTTGTATGGCTGTGTTAAAGACTTCTTATTCCGTTTCCTAAAAAAAAAAACAAAAATATCTAAGTTTGGATATAAATATTTAAATATCTATAACAAAATTTACTATTTATTTTGCAACTGGCATTTTTATATTTCATAATAAACAGTACATTTTGTTATTCTGTTTACCTGTTTCAAGGAATAGACACACAACTTTCCATCTATTGGAGATTTAATATTGTATAAAGAGGCGAGAGTTTCTAACGTCGCTATCAGCTGATGAAGCAAAAAATACTTTGATAGATATGTAAGCAAAAGTTAATCAGACAGGTCATCAATAACCACTTATTAGTGAACTATATCTCAATTGACATAAAATACGTAAAAATACATATATTGGGGTAGGACAATTGACATATATAAACATATCTTTTAAATAATTTCTTCATGATTAACTGGTGCATCGGTTCTCATTACAATACATATTTGATGAAAACAACTCTGTTCCGTCATAGTATACTTGTTTGTATGTCATGTTGCATCTCTTGAAAACATCATATCTTTTGTTGACTTATCTGCACAACTGACTTTTAATGATTCAGGTCGACTCTTTTCATATAATTTACCTGATCATCATTTTCAGACTGTGCTCTTTTTTACTTGACTGGACACACAATAACCAAGGCTTCAAAAATACGTTTCATACGATCATTAAAATGTGCTTTGATATATATCAGTTCCTTGTTGAAATTTGAAGTTTCGGCCCAAACTCTTATACAAGATCTTTTTTACCATATACTAGTATAGGAGTTTCAATTTCTTTTGACTGTCTACTTCTTTTCAATAGCAATTGCTACTGAGTCGCTAAAAATACGACCTCAACAGAAGGGGAGGGGGATTAGCGCGCGGTAAAACTGGCCAACTTTTTCTTTTAAAATGCCTGTTCAATGTCAGGTCAATAGCGATCGACAATTTTCTGCTTGTTTTCCGCCTGCTTTCTCTTTTAGCCTCTTTGATTTTTTCTTGACAATTTGGTTCGGTAATTTCGTTAATACACCATTTTTCAGGTGATTGTTCAAATGCAAAATGTCATCTAATGCAGGATTACATATAATCATGAAAGTTAAAAAAAGGAATGCCTAATCAGTCAAAAATAATGTTTTTTTTTTAAACAATGATCCAATTAAGAAGTTTAGTGAATTATATGTCAATTGATGTATCCTTGTATATGTTAATAGGTTGATTGTACTATGTCAATTGAGATAAAATCCACCAATTATTGGTTATTCCTGGAATGTTGAAGGCGTGGCTTCCTTTATTATGAATCAAATTCTTTATATATTGTTGAGTTATCACTTGTGAACGAAGCTGTGATAAGGTAAGTTGTTATTTAAACTGATATCAATTCATTAGATGGTTTTTCAAAATTACACGAATATATTATTTACTCTATTTTGTAACAGTAAAATTAGTAAAATTAATTTTACAAAGAAAGAAAATGCAGAAGTTCCGTCTCAACTTAGAAAATGTCTGTTGGATATGTCAGACAAATTTTTGCAAACAATTAAAACTTTCATTTGGAAATGCTGAATGCCATGTGCGTATTTGAATGAAACCAAGATTTTACATCTATCATGAACGACCTGCTTCTTTTGTTTTCTCAGAATAATATTGGGTTTTGGTTTTACCCTGTCAAATAAGTACCTCAAAAGTGTGTATAAAAAGTATTTCGCTTTTCGCTTTTATAGTTGGGAAGTAAGAGCATATCCCTTTATTTGAGACGCAAAGACCTTAATACATGTACGAAATGATAAGTATAAACGCTAACCTTTTTTGAAATACTAGCATTGAATACTGACATTCATGTATGAAGCATAAGACTGCCAAATTTAGATTGAACCTATTGAAAATTTCGTTTGAAATGCCTATACCAAGTCAGGACAATTGCGAAATAAATCCTTTTGGTAGTTTTGCACCTGTTTTGTGTATTTTTGCCCGGTGGATTTGGGCTCGACAATTCTCTTCGGCGATTTAGTTATTACCATCATTATCGTTAGCGTGAACTTTAAAAGGATCTCACGTCTGAAATTTGA
This sequence comes from Modiolus philippinarum, assembly GCA_002080025.1. NCBI lineage: Eukaryota > Metazoa > Mollusca > Bivalvia > Mytilida > Modiolidae > Modiolus > Modiolus philippinarum. Next base: position 180,101 of record MJUU01001614.1, read on the forward strand.
TGTCCAAAAACCAAACATTCGCAAAACTGCATCCAGAAAATGTGCTTAAAAGTTTAACATTATAAATAGTTAAGTTTAACCTCACCTCAGAGCTTAATTATAAGCTACTTTTGCTACCGTGCCTAGCTTTCGTTGAGTTATTTGTGTATTTAATATTTCCTTGTCTTTTACTTCGTTTTTGTTGTTGAGGTTTCTGGTGGCCTATAATCTAAATATCTGCCAATTTGTATGTTTTTTCTTATCAATTCTGAAATTATCATGCACATGTGCTTGTCAGGAATTGTTTCTACTTCCGTATAATAGTTCGAGAATGTCTTGGTTGATCGTTTTAGGTCAAATCGCTACGTTAATATATAAACAAAAATAATATCAATTCTACATACATAATTAATATTTAAAAATATATGTAGTTTATCGTGAGTCACTAAATCAACCACAGATTATTTACAATAAACTTTAATTTATATCGTGTAAAAATGGGCGTTTCGAATATTTGTGTTCATTCATAAAACTGTCAATATTTTTAAATTGACATAAAGGGGTGGTACATCTGGCCGTACATAAAAATATCTTTAGAATGCAATAAATATCTTTTTCAATAGTTTACTGCATTAACATTAAAGTATGGGAAACAATGTGATAATGTAATGTAATGTCAAATGTAAGTGTCAAATAACTATGAATATACATGATATAGGCCATTTTATTTTTGACATGTGCTTTATCACTACCAGTAGCCAGTAAGCCCTTTAATGCGAGTTTGTTGCGTTACTCCTTGACAAAGAGGGTTACAATAAACATTTTTTCTCTTTTTTTTTTTTTTTATGTCGCTTATTCGCAAAATGATAAATACACCCAGATTTGCAATTGCAAGCAATAGCTGATGTCGCCCCTGACAGCCAATTAGATAATTCCATCTTGATCGCAGTTTCAAAATCTACCTAGAAATCAATTTTTGTTGAAATCGGTCAAAGTTAAAACGTATCTTGGCGGCCATCTTGGGAATGTCGGCCATTTAAAAAAATGTTTGTTGCATGCCCATCTTCTTATGATGATTCAACTTTTTGCCAAATATGAATGAATTCTGTCTGGGCAGGTTTGAGATTTTTATAATTTTTAGTTAAATCGGAAAAAATTCAAATATGACGTAACTTGGCCGCCATCTTGGAAGTGGCAGCCATTTTGAAATTTTTTTGGGGGGGGTGGAGGTACAACTTCATATGGTGATTCAACTTTGCACCGAATATGGTTGAATTCTGTCCATGCATCATTGAGAACCTGCGTGGACAAAAAGAGATGGAAAAAAGAAACAATAATAATGAATAATAGAGAAACGGACAGAGAACAATATGACGTCCCGACTACGTCTGGGACTACATAATACAGTAGGCACGATGTGAAAATCTTTGCAATCGGTGTCATGCAATCTTGACCTCGTTCTTGCATTTTCTGCAGTATGCAAGCGGACGCAAATTGTACTCGAAGGGCGCATACTGCAAATGACAGGGCACAAATTGCAAATGGAAGGACCCAGATTGCCAGTGTTAGGGTGTAGATTGCGTCTGTAATTGTTCCTACCTATGAAGAACATAGTGTTTTTAATATACATGCACTATGAATAACATACTCACAAGGCAGTAGAGATGATGACCTTTGGATATTATACAACAAATGAACACTGGTTGTAATCAAACGGTCTGCCGATTTAAATGTGAATGAAATAATCCTAACCCTTTCCTTTGATTTAACTCAACTGTTTCAGTAACCCTTTCCCTGATTAAACGTAAATGGTGAATGAAAGGATATGGAGTAAATGCACATGAGACAAAGGCTCTACCAATACATGGTAAAAACAAGCAAAGGAACAACGCTTTTATTGTTGTTCTTCATCTTGACGTCACCATGAGGCCTTCAACAATGAGCTTTGCTCATACCTCATAGTAAGTTCAAGACGGCCCCTAGCACCGGTAACCCTTCCCCTAGATATATATCTCTAACCTTTTCTTTGACTTAAACCTCAGTCTTTTTTTAATTAGACATAGTCGTAATCTTTTCATTTAATAAAACTCTTTGATTCAAACCCTAACCTTTTGTCTAAATATAGCTATAGCTCATTACCGTGCAATTTGCGTCCTGGAATAGACAATTTGCAATCCGAAGTGTACAATCTGCGCCCTATAATGTGCAATCTGCGCCCTATAATGTGCAATCTGCGCTCTGTTCTATGCAATCTGCACCCAGACGCAAACCGGTGAATTTCTCTTGTTTGGGCTTTTTGGGTGCAGAATGCAGAAATCTTCACGGAGGGCACAGATTGATAGTATACGTCCGACCTATAGGATAAAACTGAATAATGAATTGAAATGAGCTGAATTTTTTATTCTACACAATTTATCTCAAATTAGTTGAAATAATTAATATGCATTCTTCATTCAACGTATTACGCGTATGAACACTACAAGTAGCTACAAATTTTGACACCAGCATAGTTACCCGTAAACGTCTTCTTCAGTTTGACCGGATCCTGTGCATGTACATGATTGATTGATTGATTGATTGATTAGTTAGAGTTTAACGTCCAATGAGCAATATTTCAGCTATATCAGGACGAGAACAAGTTAATCAATTCAAAACAAATTGTAAGTAAAAGAAGAAAGAAATAAAGGTGGAAGGGACAACCGGGGCAACGACTTTTGATTGCCACTAGAAAAGGGGAGAAATGGGTAGGGGCAGGAAATTTAGCCTTCTATACGACACCCAGTGCGTCTGCTCTCTTTAGAGAAATATAGAAGGGGTCTTTATACTGCATGGAGCGTGGCGTTTCTCCACACAGTTTGGCTACAATGGTTCGCGGTCAGGCTTTCCGTATTATGACCTGACTACCCCGCAAAGACAGGGCATTCCCCTATCCACCACCTGGGGACGCGCCCGGCAGCTCTGTAGCCAAAGCCCCTGAAAACCTATTCAGGTGCCGGGGCATGTACATGAAAATATAAGGAAATGCATTCAAATAACAGAGGAACGACTAATAAAAAATCTTATTGCAATAAAGTATTTTCATTTATTCATCTCATCATGATATCAAGGTAAACAAACAATCTTTTTTTTTTCGCTACGATGGAAAACCAGAGTATAAATAATTCACTGATTTTTTGACAAATTGTGAGAAGATTGGCGTATCGAATAGAAGTGTTCATTCATTTTACATGATTTACTTGAATTCTATATCTACCCCCATTGTAAGAAACGTAGAGTTTCAAAGCATCTCCAGTCAGAAATGTAGGCCCAAAGCCAGTTTACGATAAATGCACCCATATAAGATGTTTTCAAGACATTGAATATAAATAGTTACGTTTGACCTTACCACTGAGTTTTTGCAAGTATAAATGTAGCTCTACAAAACATATCATACATAGATTGAATGAGTCATTTAATCTGAGATTACATTTTCTCGTAAAAATGACAACTCATCCATATAGCCTAATATGGTGCACCAGAGCCATTAATGGATGAGTGACATATTGATATTTTGTTTACATAGTGAAAGAAAATATATATTCATTCATGATAATATCTTAAATGATTGACTTAAAGGGGTAGTACAAATGGCTGTAAATACAGTAGTTAAGGCTAACAGTTGCTCATCTTTTCAATCGATCTCCTACATTAAAAGAACGTGAAAATCACCCATTAAAATATAAAAAAAAACAGTGGATCTACATTGAGAATGTAAGTGTCCAGTAAAATACTGATACAAAAACTAATTTAAATGAAGAGTTTAGATGTTATTGACGTTTATATCAACACAACTACAATGTAAACAAGCTGTACTTAGAGCGTTATTATCAAATGGCGATTTACTTTTTCTGTACCTGAAGTAAAAAAAATAAACGTCCTCACTATAATTTTTACCTTGGATAATGCTGTTCTTGTAAATATGTTTGAAGTTATATTTAAAAGTAGAAGGGAAACTGACATATCCTTATACTCATGTATAAAGAGATATAGAGGAGGTTTTTGTTTTCGTCCAGATGTCACAATTCTACAAATTCCCCCTCCCCCCCCAAAAAAAAAGATCTTACTGAAAACAAAAGAAAATAAATTTTCACTGAAAACTGGTGACATTTTTTTGTAACAAAAAAATGTCACCAGTTTTCAGTGACAATTTTTTTTTCTCAACAAAAGAAAAAAAATGTCGCTGAAAACTGGTGACATTTTTTTTCTGGGCAAACCATGTAAATATGTAAGCGTACTTTCTTTCCGGAGTGTAGATTTTCCGGGTACATAAACAACCTATTGTATTTCTACCTTGGTGTTTATTCCGGCCATACCCAGTTCTAAATTTAGCTCCGACATTTTACTTAAACTTGGAACCTGATAATTGTTGCTAATGAACAAAAAACACATATTTTACCATTCACTTTTTTGTGAATAAAATTACCGAGTCCTATCTCAGTACTGACAAACTCAAAAGCGACAAGAAGCATCATCTTAGAGATGCTAAGTATGCATTGTGCAGTTGAATATGCACATACATTGTTTTACTGCGTTACTTTGTTTTATTGCTAGTTACCCAGTTCCACAGTTCGCTTTTCATTGTTCTCTCATTTTTAGTATTTTATTATATACTGGTTTTTACGGTCAAAGCTAGGTGTTTCAACCCCTATTTTACATAAGCGGTGGGTCTCATCAGTTGTCAGCCGCTTTTATTTTTGCAGTTTTTTTATAAATCATTACATTTTACATTGTGTTGGACCAACATTAAGTATTGAGATACACAAAAAACAAAAGCGGCTGACCACTGATGAGACCCACAGCTTATTAAAAAATAGGGTCTAAACACCTAAATATTTTTAGGACTTCTAAATGTTGTTTAAATGAAAAAGACAACAGCAAAACCAACAATAGCCGAAATTTACAATCCACGGGAACACACAAATAGTATAACACCGCGAAGCTCACAATAAATGATTTGAGCATTGACATACCATTATGCAAGCAATATTAACATTATGATTTATTATGGAAAAATACTTTTGGTGACTTTGAAGTTTGTCAGTACAGAGATAGGACTCTGTGATTTACTTTGCAAATTTGAGAAATGATGAGAAAAGCAGAAAAACACAACGTGATCTGGTTCACATAATTTACACTGCTAATTGATAAAATATAAGTAAATTTTAATGGAGTGAGCTAAATATTTAGAATATGTCATGACCTACTGATATTCATGAGGCATGACCTTTTTACATGGTTTGCCAAAAAATGTCACCAGTTTTCAGTGACAATTTTTTTTTAATTGTCACTACTTTTCGGTGACCTTTTTTATCGTTGTTTTTAAACAAAAATTGTCACTAGTTTTAAGAGCCATTTCTTTTAATTGGCACCAGTGTTCAGTGACATTTTTTTTCTTTTTTTTTTGGCAAATATGTATTTAATTTTGTCGTCTGCTATCGGCCATCGTACAATTTCTCTTTGAAAGATCTGTTGATACTCTACTTGATCAGTGAATGAAATTAGTTATACGACTTATTTGTGATCTGAACCACCAAACGAAAGTGCTGTGGCACTTAATTCCCATCTTGTTAATTTTCCAGCGCCGCTCCTTTTGAGAATTTTATTATGAATGAAAGATGAGAACTATCCGTTGTGCTGCTACTTTTTGCGTTGCATTTTCCATTTTGATTAGGAAGAAATGTCTCAAATAAACTATTTTCAATAAAAAACTGAAATTTTTTATTGCTTTTTAAGACGATAAATAGGAATTGAAATTAAAGTTGATACACTCATCAATTTAAGAGCCAATACCAACTTTCAAAATGTTAAATGTATATATTTTCAAGTATAGCAAATATATAAACATGCATAAAAAGCAATGGTCAAAGATAAATGGTTAAACTGTTTTATGAATGTTTTAAATACAATAATGTCACAAAATTGTACTAAAAAGGTAGTAATGTCAGTTTTTTTAATGTAATGTAACGTTTTTTTATTTGTTCCCACTTTTTTGCTTAAAACAATTTCAATAGCATAAGATATAATTCAAAATCGATTGAAACTTGGTTTCAGTATCGACCCAACCTAAGGCTAAGCAAATACGAATTGATATGGTTTTTGATTAGTAAATTGTAAACTGTATTAAAAGACACCATTACCGTTTTTATCAATAATAGGATATGGAGTCAATGCAAATGAGACAAAGTTTTTACAAATACAAGGCATAACTAAGTAATAGAACAACGCTTTTATTGTTGATCTTCATCTTTAAGTCACCATGAGGCCTCCAACAATGACCTTTGCTCATACTCATGTAAGTTAAAGACGGCACCTAGCACATGATTGAGCGGAATTCATTCCTAGATGTCGAGCAACGCCACATCCATGTCTTTTCATCCGTTGATCAATGGATGCGTGTTCAACAAACATAAATTAAAGTGGCAAACTGCTTTAAAGTATGTTCACTAAATAAAGAAATGCTTGGATTTTCAGGATGCAGGTAAAGAATGGACTTCCTCAAACCGGAAGTTTTTTTTTAATAATATATATGCAGTTTTTCCCTTTCATTTACAAAAAGCAAAATAGTGGAATTTTTATAAATTCGAAAAGAAAAGATAAAAAGTAGAAACTATTAACTTGTGTAAAAGATATGCAAAATAAAACAAAAAACCAAAATGCAATCCATGCTTGTTTATGTATTGTAACATTGAGATATGATACTAAAAGCTCCCTCAACGTATAGCAGATAATAATGCAAACGTAATTCACGCAAAGGCAAATGCGCCGACCCATTGAACAGCAACTGAAGAGGAGGTAAAAGAGTAAAACTATAGCAAGAAAAAACTTCTATAAACAATAACTTTGAATATGTCATTTGCTCTAAAACCGTAGATTTGATTTGCTCTGTATACTGCTCATTGATGAGCAAGAGTCATTCAAAAGATTAAGCACTGTTTTGGTTAAATAAATAGAAAGTCTTCATATTTATTTAGTCTTTATTAGACTATTTCATGATTATCATATCTTAATCTTCTCATTTATTAATATCGAAACATTTTTTTTTGTAGAAATAAATTTACATTTGTATTGGCCTGAAACTGGATACGGTACTGCAAAAAAAAATCTAAAAGAAAAGGATTAGTTTCTACTGATATTTCTAAGCAGATCAACATTTACGTGATGCCAGTGTGTGAACACTTGCCAAATGCAGGTCACAATGTATTTTCAGCTCGTGAATCATTCTCGGAAATTCTAAGAAGCAATATAATTTCAGTATATGATGGCCAGAACATTTATAATACACAAACTACACACAAATATGATATCGATGATCAGTGTGATGGATATAACCAAGCTAGAAGGATAGATATTCGCGCAGGTGGTGAACGAGTATATTCTTTATCCAGTGGAGTACTAGATTCTAATTTCCTTCTGATGTTTCCCATCTCTAGTTCTCCGTATTATCCTTTGGATACAAGACTTTTATCAGACCTCAATTCTGATGTGGTTAGATCGAACGGTGTTTCTACGGAAAACAGAGGATCTACGCTTCCAGAAATCGATTTTTTAGAAGCAGATATATTTGCCGTCCAAATAGGTAACACTGTTCCTATGTCACCACTGCCTGTGATTATACCAGAGGAAGGTCGTTTTCCTGTTTTAGAAGACACTGATTCACAGTTTTCACAAGAGTGTTCAAATGAAGTATCAAACGAATTTATGTCTCAACAAGAACTCCCTAATAGAAATTCCGTGAATTCAGTGCCACTTCAAGAAAAAAAAGAACCAACAGCTTCATCTCCAATTAGCAATTCTACAGATGGCAATTTCGAAAGACAAAAGGCATGTCAAGTGCAAATACGGAATGAATAGTTTTGTGGTATTGGGAGAGAACGGTATCAACACAAAGATAGTGAAGATAGTGAAGACCATTCATGACAGTAAAAACAATTTTGGTCTGTAAATATTTTTTTTTTATTAAATGCATACTTGTATTTATATATTCGAGAGAATGATGACTTGTCTTGTTTAAATTATGAGAAAAAACAATTTTAAATGCTAATATTTCATTGTATATAGCACATACTCTCAGTTGTCTTTTGCCACTTACGTTATCTCACAGGCATTGATTGCATTATTGATGCATTTCTTGTGTATTTTTAAGGTGAATGGTAGAATTGTGATTTTCAGCCTTTATGGGTGTTTCCTCCTATCTTTTCTTTGCAATTAAAATAAACAAAAAGGGAATACAAAAACAAAAACAAATCAACGCAAAAAAGCAAGAAAAAAGCCAAACAACAGAATGGCAGCCGAATGGCAGCCAAATATACCCCCCACTCAATGAACCCTGAATCGATATGGTAAATACAAATTTAAGTGGGTGTGGACACAATACAGGTGTGGACACAATACAAGTATGGACACAATGATATATTCTTCAAGAAAGAACTTCTCACAAGGGTTCTAATGAAAATACTCTGTAGAAATCAGACAAATATAAAATCCACCCTTTTCTAGCTCTTTTTACATAAAAAATCGTAAAATAGAATAAAAACAGATAATAGGAAACACCTACAATGGCCAAAAAACATAGCCACATGCCACAAAGTAAATAGGAACTGCACAAAAAAAATCACAATAAAAATACAAAAGACAAACGTGAACAACGATAGGAACTCGGGACAGCGGGACTTGGTACCGGCACTACCAAAAGCCAGCGGTAGGGTTAAACCTGTTTATGGGTACCCAAACCTCCCCTTTCTCTGTCCCGTTTCCCTATAGTTTAATAAACATACGAATAAAACCCAAACAGGTAGACTACTAACTCCATGATCACAATCTTGAAAAGAAAAATGGGGGAGCAATACGTAATTTTGAAAGATGGGTCAAGGAGTGCTCGCCGCTAAACTGCCGGCTAGCTAAAGGAGCCTAGTCTGCTGGTAAAACACTGTCGCACTACGGAAGAAAAATCAAATTCAAGACTCCAATGGGTTTGATAAAGAATAATCATGTATTTCAGTAGACATCGGCAGTATCAGTGAGAGACCAGTATGTGTGTAAAATCCCCAGGTCACTGGATCCCATAGCTAATTTAACGGACACTTGCAGAATATCCTGTCGATATCCCCTATTGCGTAAAGAATGTAAGTTACGTCCCAGTTTTTCTGGATTTTTAATCAGTTTCTGGCATTTTTAACAACATTTCCATAAAATTGATGTTTGGGAAATGCCCTTAGTAAAAAGCTGTTTGCGGGTGACATTATATTTAGATATCAAATGTCCATATCTTCGATAAAATTTTTAAATGTATTTAACAATTTATGAAATCTGTAACCTTGCTGCAAAAGTTTTGAAGTGATTGTCAATAACAATGATATTGTCAGAATACCTGCTGTTATCATTGAAAATAGAAATAAGTTGATCAATGTTTTGTATGGTCCCATTTTGTAATTTTTTCATGAAGTCATGTTCGTGACAGAAAAGAAAAAAGGTCTGCAATGAGAGGTGTACAATTTGTACCCATGGGAATTCCAATGACCTGTTGATAAACAATGTTGCCAAAACGAACAAAAATTTTGTCAAACAAAAGATTAAGTGCTTTAATCGTATCATCACACGTCCAGGAGGAATGATTGTTGTAACTAATATTAGAAAGAATCCTTGCTTTTTGTCACAACAAATAAACAGCAGTCCAGAAAATTTAAAAGACCATTTAATCAATTGTCCCAATTTAGATTTAATCAAATTATGCGGAAGCGTTGTATAAAGTGTAGAAAACCTGTCGATGGAGGAAACTGGTTTTTGTATTGATTGCAATTTATCTAAAACTTCAATAGAGTTTTTTACACTCCAAAAGTAATTGACACCAGAGTTTTGATAAGTTTTTTCACAATATTTTAAAATTAACTCCTTTATACAAGAAAGTGCACTGGTTAAATGGATACTCCTTTATGCAAGAAAGTGCACTGGTTAAATGGATGGACAAGTTAGTAGTAGAACAATTACTCGATGCCGAAATAAAATGATGCTTGTAGGGGTTTTTGTGAAACTAAGGAATCCAGTACATTGTATGCAAGGTGTTATCTTTAGGTTGAACTTTGAGCATTTCTGTATTTCGTAAGTTCTAGAGAAATTTCATTACAACACTTTGAAAACAACTTTTCAAGAGGATAAGAATGAAAAAAGTTGTCTCTAAAACAGCATGATTTCCCAATATCTACGCTTTAAATTATTTCTTTGAAAAAAATCAAAGCAGAAGGAATCAACAAAAGTCAAGTCAAATTATCTTCTCTTCCTGGTTTTGGATAATAATTATATTCCATTATGCACATCTACATCTAGTGTCCTTCCTTTGTGTAAAGTTTCATCAAAATCCTTCAAGTGGTTTAAGAGGAGTTGCGCGTACAATGTAACCCATACATAGAGAATCAACGAAAAGTCAAAGTCAAATTATCTCCCCTTCCTGGTTTTTGACAATAACTATATTCCTTTATGCATATCTACATATAGTGCCCTTCCTTTGTGTAAAGTTTCATCAACATCCTTCGGGTGGTTTAAGGGGAGTTGTGCTTACGAGGTAACCCATACATAGGGAATCAACGAAAAGTCAAAGTCATATTATCTCTCCTTCCTGGTTTCGGACAATAATTATATTCCTTTATTCTCATGTACATATAGTGTCCTTCCTTTGTGTAAAGTTTCATCAAAATCCTTCAAGTGGTTTAAGAGGAGTTGCGCTTACAAGAAGTGTGGACAGACGGACAGACGGACAGACGGAGACAGACAGGGTGATTCCTTTATACCCCCAAACTTTGTTTGCATGCGGAATAATGAATTCTAAAAAGAACATTTGTAATTTTCCTGTGGAGTTCCCTGGCAAATTGTGGCATGTGACTGTAATTTTCAGTCATTGTAGATGTTTCCTGTTATCCCCTTTATTTACAGGAAAAAATTTAACAAACAAAAAATAATTATTATAAATGAATAATAAAGCAAACACAAAAAAAAACAAATCATATCAAGGCAAACCTAAAAGCATCCCCCCCCCCCGGTAATGAAAAAAGGGCAACAACAAAAAAACTTTTAAGTGTCTTTAAAGCTCATACGATGTGATGATATGCTTACAATCTTTGACTGGAGTATTTCTAAAAATAATGAATCAGTGACATATGTCATTCAATCTAATTGAATTTCTAAGCTATACAGATAATGATGGTTCATATCGCGCTATATAATATGAATGATAATATACGGTAAGGATAGCTGAAAAGGAACAAAGAGTACAACGTGGACTTATCTGATTCAGACTCGTGGACTGGGCTCTTTCACAGAAAAAGTAGAGTGCCAACAGTGATGAACGCAATCTTTTTGTGGCTGTTGCCATAGCTTTTAAGGAGGTTCGCTCCTCATGTTTTGGAATTTATGTCAGATTTTCGGAATTCTCGGGTTTTATCCATTTAAAAGCATTATAATTTTTTTGCCCATTGACCCCCTTATTTTTCAATATTTTCATTTTATGCAATTTTTTGGGCATTCTGGACAAATTTCATTGAATTTTATTTATTCTGTCACATTCATTTCTGGTCAAACAGTGCTAATGTTAATCTATGAAAAATCAGAGGAGCTCGGTTTCCCGCCAAATTGTCAATGACTTAAATCTCAAAAACGAGACCATAGACCTTTTTTGCTATTTATTACCACTGGGCCGATGCCTCTGCTGGTGGACTGTTAGTCCCAGAGGGTATTAAACAACCCAGTAGCAAGTACTTCTGTGCTGTCCCGAAAACCAATTTTATTTTTAAAATTTAAATTTCTAAATTTAAGAAAAATTTGTTTAAAACTACGGAGTATCTCCCTCTTGAATAGCTCTGTCCTTAGCTGATTTTTTGGTTTTCTGTATCAGATTGTACACATGTTTAGGTATATGGATTTCAAAAAGTTTTGATTTTATCTGCACTGAAGAGACATAAGTTGTCAAAATGTGCATATGCAGATATAAAATTTACAGTGACTTCGGAATTTTGCTACTTATTACCACTGGGCCGATGCCTCTGCTGGTTGACTGTTAGTCCCCGAGGATATTCAACAACTCAGAAGCCAGTTCGTCGGTGCTGGCCCGAAAACCGATTTTATCTTTAAAATTTCAATTTATATAAATTCAAGAAAATTTTGTTAAAAACTAAGGAGTATCTCCCTCTTGCATATCTCTGTCCTTAGCTGATTTATTTAAATAACTTCTATTTTAATTTTCTAACAAAAAATCATGTTTAACTGAAATCCTATTCATTTTCAAATGGAGTAGCGAACCCCCTTAATTAAATTTCAAATTATATAACCGTTAATGTTTCTTCTAATAAAAACTTGCATACTTACAATTATGTTCATCATCCATTCAAGGATATTGAATATATGTTCATTAGGCAACGTCTCTGCAAATACCTGGTAATCCAAGCTCTAGTTGTTGTTCGTCTTGAAGTCATCATTAGACCTTCAGCAGTGAGTTTTGCTCATACCTCACTATAAGTTCAAGATGGATTACCATCTGTTTGAGCGGTATTGATTGCTTAAGGTAATTCGGAATATTGGATACGGTTTGTTTCCATTGATTTATTTACTTTTTTGCTGTTTTGGGGGTCTTTTGTGGCTTGCTATATAGTGTGAGGTTCCTTACTGTAGTGAAGACCGTATGGTGACCCTAGATGCTTTGTTTGGGGTCGTTTTAACCTGGAGATTTGATCTTGTCTCCATGACATTTACCCCCTTTCCTTCCTTTTTCATATCCATGTATATATATCCATGATAATTCATGGATGCGGGTTTCTCATCAAACAAATAAATCAACTGGCAAATTGTATTTGCATTGGCTATAGTTAATTGCTCGAAGGAAAGACTAATTGAAGATAATTACAATAAACATAAATCACAAACGTCTCTTCGAGTTAATTGCAATAAAAAAAACTAGGCTAATCACGAGATATGGTACTTTAAACAAGTGGTAAAAATATCATTTGGGAAAGTACAAAATATACATGTATAATTTGAAAGTATGATGCTGTATCCATAGAAAAATTATGAAAATAAGTACACATTAACTGAAATATACAGAGAGCATACATCTGTCACATATACTTTATAAGAGTATATGGCCTGCAATTTAAAATCTTAAACATTGAATAAGCTTTACTTTCAAACTTGTTTTTATATTGTTTATACCCTTGCTATATTTGAAATATTTAGCAGTCATAGAAGAACTTTAGGTTTTTTACTTTAAGGGGTGCTAAAGCTGTGGGAAATGCAGATAACAAATAGTGTTCATAAAATAAAAAATGTTTCTGCTGACGTCTTGCCAAGGAAAATATTTTCTTCTATTATGAAGTTTTTCCTATGTGAGGCAATAATCAATTGGACCTAGATTTGCAAGTCACTCGAATCTGCAAATTCAATGTTCCCATCTTGTTCCCATCGTCAAAGGCTATCTGGAAATCTTTTGTTACAATCTTAACATATTTAATTGGCATTCTTGAAAATGTCAGTCTTTTTTTACATTTTTTCTTGTTCGCAGTTTCAGCCGCGGAATTTCTTCCAGTATTGAAGAAGCCATCTTGGAAATGACAGTCATTTTGAAAAAAAAATCGCATAATTTCCTTCCTCCAATTATATTGAACAGTATTTGGTAAATTTCTGCAAAACCGTTCAAGAGACATTGAATCCATTATTTTTCAATTCAAAATGGTTCATCCTTGAATGGCAGCGATTTTGAATATTTTGGCCACAACTGGTACACTTGTTATGGTTGTCCAATTTTCTGCAAAGTACTAATAATTTCTGTTCACGTATACCGTAGAACGAAGCCAAACAAAAATCATTGGAAAGAAGAAAGTATTTTGATAGTAATGAAACAGAAAAAGGCAATATGTCGTCCCGACTAAGTAAGGGGCGACGTAACATAGAGTCCTCCTAGAAGTAAGTAGAAATAGAAAGCCGACTTAATTGAAACTTGCAATATCTAAATTTTACCTAATTTTGTTTAAAACTAAGGAGTATCTCCCTCGTGCATGGCTCTGTCTTAGCTGAATTTTGGCTTTACTATTTAGATACTTTTGGTTATTTGTTCTCTATCAGCTGTTACAACAAGTTTTTCGGTTAATGGACTTCCAAATGTTTCGGTTTGATCTGCAATGATGAGATATAAGTTGTCGTAATGCGCATTTGCAGAAGATAAATTTACAGTAACTTTGGTATTTTGTTATTTGTATGTATAAAACTTTCCGAACACAATCACAAAATAAAGCGCTAGAAACATAACAGCTTACAAAGAATTCTATGTCCAATCATACATAATTTTTAAGATGTAAAACATATAGAAAATACATTAAATACAAATAAACCAACCAAAGCTATAAAGACACATATCATACTCTATATACAAGTACTCTACAAAGCATCCGAAAAAATCGAGTACAACTTTCAGATGTTTTTTTTTCAGAGAGTGGCATGTTTTGACAAACCATTTTAAACTTTGAGAAGAAAATACAGATAACATTTAACACCTACAAACGTCGAAAAGAACAATCATATTCCAAAAGGGAACTGCACTATAAAAAACATAACAGACCAGAGATAAACGTGAATAACGATAGGAAATGGGGATAGCCGGACTAGGCATCGACATTAGTAAAAGCTAGCAGTAGGTTTTAACCTTTTAATTTCCCCTTTCTCTATCCCGTTTCACTAAAACCATGTGAAAACATAATGATCATACGAATAAAATCCAATACTAAATCTTTCACCACTCCTTTGAAGAATAAATATGACAAACCGTAAAACGTAATTTAGAAAGACGAGTAAAAGAATGCTGCCCGCTTCACTGTCAGCTAGCTCAAAGAACCTAGATTGCTTGTAAAAAAAATGCCGAACTACAGCAGAAAAATTGAACTCAAAACTAAAAAAAAATGTTTTGTTAACAGTCATCATGTATTTCAGTAGACATCGGCAGTATCAGTGAATGGCAAGTATATGTGTACAATCATCAGGTCACTGGTTGTATCAATGAATGTAGGTAATACGTTATATTTTTTCTTGAAATTTTATCAGTTTCTTGCATTTTAACATTTCCTTAAAATCGAGGATAAGGAAATGCCCTTTCTTAATAGTTTCAGAAAGGTTGTTATCAAAAGTTATTTTTTTTAATGTGCATAAGTTTATGCCTTATCTATCTGATCATTGCCAGATATGTGCCATGTTTGAAATCAACTGCACAATAGGTAATAAAGAGGAAACAGTTAACCCCCTTCCTACTCGATACAGATGGGATGAAAATTTCCTTTTTTATTCCAAGAGGCTTTATCAAAGCCTGACAACAATTTAAAAGTAACAATATAAATAATACTCATTGTGATTAAGGAAATATTGATGGTTTGGTAGATGATATTAATATTGTGTTGTGTGATCCTGCTGAACAGTCGTTAAAAAGAATAATAAAAAACCTAAACAATTATTTAAACACAAAAATCTAAATGGTATAATGAATTATTGTGTGTTATGAAAAGAAATCTTGAACACAAACAAAGATCATTTGAAAAATATGGTAAGGACCCATGTGTTAGAGGGGCATTTTTAGTGCACTTGAATTTGATAGAAAAACTCGAAAAAAGCAAATGAAAGAATATCGCAGCACCATTATTGACAAACTTGACACATTACTAGAAAATGATCCCAAAAATATTGGAGTCTTTTAGAGAGCTTATTAATAATTGCAGATAAAAAGGGTACACCTCTGATATTACATCTACTCAGTGGTACGAATATTTTAAAGATCTTAACAAAAAACCTGAAAGAGACTGTTTCAATATTATGGATGAATTAATGGAATTAGAAAAAACAAAAAAAAATTCAGAACTAGACAATACAATTACACTTAAAGAAATCTCTGTTGCTATCAAAACTTTAAAAAATAATAAGGCAAATAGTTTTGATTTAATATTAAATGAAATGCTGAAGTATGGCCAAAGTTATATTTTGTGCAGTCTGCATAAATTGTTTAATTTAATTTTATCCTCAGGTAAATTTCCACTTAAGCGGGCAAGAGGTATTATTGTTCCAAATTTTAAAAGTGGAGCTAAGGATGACCCGACAAATTTTAGGGGTCTAGGAATTGCTAGTAACGTGTGTAAACCTTTTACTAAAGTTCTAAATAATTGGCTTAAAAAATTTTGGCTGATAGAAATTTGATATGCCCAGAACAAATTGAATTCAGTAAGGGTAGACGTAGCAGTGACCATATTTTTGTTCTTAAAACACTTTGTGATAAGTATACACAGCAGGGATCAAAAAAGCTTAATTCTTGTTTTGTTGATTTTCGCAAAGCGTTTGACACTGTAAGACACGAACAACTCCTCTATAAATTAAGAGTAAATGGAATAAGTTTTTTTTAATGTGATTAAAAGTATGTATCAAAATACTGATCTAAAGTTGGTTCTTTCCATGCAACTGATATTTCAAATCCCACATTGGTGTTCGCCAAGGGGACAATCTTAGACCTACCCTTTTCAATATTTTTGTACATGATCTCCCTAATATTTTTAATCCTTTATGTCACCCAGTTAAATTAAACCATAGTAGTATTAGCTGTCTTATGTTTGCAGATGATGCTATTTTATTATCAGAGACTGTTTACTGCTACTGGTCTTCAGAAATGCCTCTCCATGCCTGAAGATTATTGTAAAGAGTGGGACCTAGTTGTCAATTTAAAAACAAAACAAAGTTTCTTGTGTGGTAGATTAGATCCTACTAATTTCTTTTATAACAATAACTGTATTGAAAACATACGAAGTTATACATATCTTGGTGTTAGCTTCAACATATCAGGTAGTTTTAAAGAAGCCAAAACAACGGCAGTAGAATACCGATGGAACAAAGGAAGTGATGATTACAAAAATCGAAGTACAAAGACATGGCAAAAACCGCAACAGAGAAAAACAAGGACAAAACAAGGACGTGAGACAGCCACAATAGACGGAAATAAAAAAGACGACATTAAGAACTAAGGCACTCACAGTGTGAACTTCCATGAAAACCGGGAGTGACATCAGGTACTCCGGAAGGGTAAACATGTCCTGCTCCACTAGTGGTACCCGTCACACTATCAGTGAGTCAATCCAGGGTAGAGTCAAAAACCGGGTATGTCAAATCCGTCCGTTTTCATTTGGGACACAGACACGTCATATCTGTCAATGATGTCATGGTGACGGCCATAGAATTTCTGATGGGATGAAAGTAGCAAAGGATGAACAAATCCTTGACTTAGCAGCTTTTGGGACAGTGTTTTGGCTCTATTCAAAAAATCACTGTATACACTACATGCTCGACAGTATCGAATCAACTGTGAAATTAACACTCCATATGCTGGAGAGGTAGGTATATTGCTGCTCAGAAAGGGAAAGTTCACAATTGGGAAGTTAAAGTCATCACGCTTGTCATATAGCTTAGACTTCAAACGTTAACTTTCGTCAATGTATATCAAAAGATCTAAGTACGAAGCTGAAGTAGGTGTATAAATCATATAAAATGATTTATATAAAAAGGGTTTGAAAGCATATTTCAAATTTCGTAAATGCTTTGATAATAATAAACCTAAACTAAAACATTATTACATGTCTTTGGCCATTCTATTACTATTTTATTATATGGTAGTGAAATATGGGGCATTTTTGACTACAAAAAATTAGATAAACTGAAAGATAAATATTTTAGTAAATTATGTGATGCGCTTACAGCCGAAAAACTTCATATTAGGTTGTGTAAATACTCTCTTGGGGTTAGTCACCATACTACAAATGCTGCAGTTATGGGTGAACTTGGCAGATATCCTATTCTCTTGGAGGTTTGGTTAAATATGTTGAAATACTGGATACGTTTAAACAAATTAGACGACTGTTTAGCAGCAGAAGCCTTCGTGGTAGCAAAATAATTAAATGTGGAAAATAAAAAATCTTGGTGTAGTTGTTTAACTGGAATTTTTAAATACTTTAATATTGATGACAGGCTGCATTTTATGCAGGGTTAATATTAAAAATCTTGTTTATAGATTGTTCCGCAGTAAACATAATGTAATTTGGAAGGATAAAATATATGATGACAGATATAATGAAACATATGGGAATAAATAACGTACTTTTAGATTTTTTAAAAATTATTTCAAATTTGAGAGTTACCAGAAATGGGGAAACCTAAATTTCAGAAGAATTTTAACAAATTTTCGAATTAGTGCCCATAAGTTAGAAATTGAACGTGGCAGCTATTTTAATGTTCCAGCGGATCAAAGAATATGTAAATTGTGCAATAATGATATTGAAAATGGAGTCCATTTTTTATTAGAGTGTCCTTCTCTAGAAATAGGTAGGAGGGACATTCACTAGTAGATCGATTTTGGTCTTAAACGACCATCTTGACATTGTCTTAACAGACAAACACTATTAAAACAAAAATGCTTTCAAGGACAATCAAGACGTGTTAAGAGAATTCAGTTTAGACAAGACAAATGAATTATCTTGTTTGGTTTGAAAAGTCTTAACATGTCTTGATCGTCCTTGAAAACAATTTCTTGACATATTACTGAATATCTGAACAGACCTTGACAAAACAGTGTTAAGTCTGTTAAGACTATGTCAAGATCGAAATGGCCGTTTAAGACCAATATCTGTCTACTAGTGATTCTTAATTCAATAAATAAAAAGTTCCCTAATTTAGATCAATTAGAAAATATTTCAAAATTTATAAGGTTAATGTCTGCAGAAGATGAATTTATATATAGTCAAATGTACACTCTCCTAAATGATTTATTCACTTTAAAACAATCTTAACTTAATTAACTACATGTTATCTATGCAATGTCTATATATGTTTCCATTGCTCTGCCTCACCCCAATATACATGTTTAGATGGCAATACATGCTTGTGGTATCCCTTATATTTGTGCGTGCAGTATATATATAAAAAAAGCTGTCACCCCAAACATTGTTCTCGCAATATCCCTTATAGCCAGGCCATACGAGTCAAAAGAATATGTTCGGAAGAACACCTGAAAAACCACCGTTTACAAGAACTTAAAATACATCTACTCAATAGGGGTTACAATGACAAAAATATCGACAGTGCTTTTGAAAAAGTGAGCAATATTGACCGTAACTCTTTGCTTGTATACAAAGATAAGAGTAGTCAAAATAAAAGAACAACCCTTGTTGTAACTTACCATCCCAGTCTTCAAGTACTACCATCTATAATTCGTAAGAATTGGAGTTTGATCGAGAAAGATCCTAAGTTGAAAATCAAAAATAAAGAATAAACCCCAATCACCAGGTGGTTACAATCCTTGCAAACGTAACAACTGGAAGTGCTGTAAATTTGCAGTCATTGGCGATTCATTTAAAAGTAGTGTCACCCAAGAAACTTACAAAATTGTCTCCCCTGTATCTTGCAAAACCAAAAACTGCATCTATTTATTGACTTGTGGTTCATGCAGTTTACAATATATTGGACAAACTACCACCTGTTTCAAGATCAGGTTAAACAACCACCGTTCATTTCATAACAAAAAACGAAACTGTCCTGTCACGCGCCATCTCCAAACGACAGGACATACTTTTGAAGACATCAAAGTAAAGATCATTGAAGAAAACGATCAATGGGATGACTCAACAAGGGATTTGCGGGAAAATTTTTGGGTCCACCATCTTTGTACTTTAGAACCAAACGGTCTTAACGAACGTGACCAAATGAAATTCAGCAGTAACAAAAAATAAAAAGCATATTTTTCAGCGGAAACAATTATGTTAACATCTTNTTATTATATATTTATTTATTTATTTTCTACTTTATGTTACATCGTTAGCTTTTCTATATCACAAAGAACGGAAATATCTTTGTGTCAATTTTCATTGTTAGTGTAATCAAACCAACAAAACTTTTTTATCGCACATGCAAACACGTGCGTAGAGAATTAATCAGCCTGACGAAGCCTGTGGAAAGGCGAAAATTTCCTGTAAATTTAACATCAATTTACGTTTTAGTGTTGTTCTAATTATTTTACACAGACACTTATATTATTCCTATTTATGTTTAAGTGTATCAGCCTCCTGTTGGCAGATCCGACACTCAAAGTAAACAAGGTTGTTTAGGTTGCCATTTTAAGACAACTATATATATATATATATATAAATATATATATTAAAAAACAAATAAGTCTCTGAACACATATTTCCGACGTTGCGGCCAACCGGCCTTCTTCAAGGAATTTATTTTATAAACACTATGGAAACAAACGTCATAAAAGGTGATTATAACTTTAACGTCTATGACTTAAAAATAGATATAAAGCGTTTACCGTCTATGAATAGAACTAGGAAGTAAATTTACAATTAATGCACATATTTTACGTTAAGTCCGTACGGCTCTAAAGTATTCAATTTTTTCATCCAAAAGGATTCCTTTACTTCACGCAATGTTAAAGAACCATTTACCTTCTCGATACCAGTAATTCTCATATTATTAATGCTATGGCCAGGTTGAATAAAATGTTTTGCAACGGGATCGTCGTCTTTTTTAGTCCGTATTTTAGAAAAATTTAGAAGCATTCTCTGATAAAGTGTGTCTCCTGTTTGTCCAACATATATAGTTTTATCACATTTACTGCAAAATATCGCGTAAATAACATTAGTTGTTTTGCAATTAATATCTCCTTGAATTTTAAATTCCTTTCCATCATTATCATGAAAAACTTTGGTAGTAACTATGTTCTTGCACAAAGCACATTTTTTACCACACTCCTT
>MJUU01001615.1:11459-23091 GCA_002080025.1 Modiolus philippinarum
AAAAAAAAACTAGCAAGTTTTTGTACTATTTAGAGAAAGTAGATTGAATGGCGGAGAGTAATGTTAACATGTTTAAACATGAAAAAGATTGCATTGTTTCTTTTTTTTCATTTTGTTACCTTTTTTTTTTGCTTATCAATATGCGGCCTTACAACTATAGCTTGTATGCTAAATATCTCGGAATTACTTGTGGTGAAGTTGTTAAAATAACTATAGTTTTTATTAATGCAATAAAATGCGTAACAATGATCAATAAAGGAACGGATCCTAGCTGGCAATATATACTGAACATCAAAAGAAACGCACCACCCACGTGCATTTCTTTGTATCTTAAAATTCAAAAGCAAATATCTCTTCAAATACTTGTTGGATCATGTTGAAAATTTTACACGTTGTTGCTGTAATCATTCTTACAAAATTCTGAAAAAAATGAAAGAATTTTGATATCTCATTTTCAATTTCTCAAAAAATCACTTTTTCACCAAAAAAAATGCAAAAATGACGCAAAACAATGAAAATTCAACTCTTGGTGCTCCTAACTGTACGAAATGGTGAGGAACAACTCCTTTGGTAACTCTACACATTAAACTTTACAACAAGGCCATTTTAAGGAAAGCAATTCTTGGACTTTTGTTTTCGTACACTTTCCATACAAATTGTTGCTGCTGCTTCATAATGAAATTTGTTTTGACCAAAAATGGCTTTTTTGTTTTAGACCTTTAACATTTAATAACAATACACAAGGAATTAAAAAAGTCTTAATATTACAGAAGCTGAGCAGCATTAAAATTTGGTGCGTTTCTTCTGATGTTCAGTATATAACTACAATGTACTTATTATAAAATAGAAGGGGTCCCGAAATTGTCCCCACAAATATTTGAATATATTTTTTCATGCCGCATAGCAAACAAGAAAATAATGTTTTCTAAACGCTTTTGCATGAATTATGAGAATTATAATATCAGCACATGGTAACAAATGCGTGTGGCTGTAAATTCATTATTCCGATTCTTTTCGATGACCTTTTCTTCTTTTCTTCTATTATTTTCTAGAAAATCCACATTCTCAACACTTTACAGTCAATAATTTTATCGTTTAAACTTTTTGGATGAAATTTTTTTTTTTAATTTGGTGCATTAAGATTAATGTTTCATTTTGAAGTTTCAGTACCGATCTTGCTACAAATTTCATAATAATACGAAATATTTTTGCATTATTGTCGGCGATAAACGTTCCATTTTTCCTATTTTGGAGAAAATTCTACCCTAGATGGGTTGAAAAGTGTTGACATTTCTCATTTTCACATGTTCGAACTAAAATGATTATTCGACTGTAATTAATTAACAAGTACTTGTTTTTACCCATCATTCCATACTATACGAACGTGATTGGAAGGAACCCCCCGTAGGGCATTTTACTGATAACGGCCTTTTCTGTGGACAACGCCGTCACAATACATATTGAATGAGTTGCAGACTAGTAGAAAATGACGAGGAGCCCAATAGTGCATTCTTTGTAAAATATTTTCATTTGGCCCTAATTTTTCCCTAAAATATGCAAATTAGTTTGGGGTATTTGACCTTTGACCCCTTATAGAGGGCACTGCAATCATTATTGACGAGGTGCTAATGTACTTTAGTGAGTCATTGGCCTCGCCTTGTCTTAGGTATTATCACTGGTTTTGCCTACTGGTCTAGCCCATAAAGGGCGCTGTAATCGTTATTGACGATGTGCTAAGTGTGTCATTGGCATCGCCCTGATTTAGGTATTGTCACTGGTTTTGCCTACTGTTCTCGCCCTTTCTTTATCCAGGATACTTTGATAGGTCTCGCCTTCTACTCTGGTCTCGCCTTACTTCTGTCCATGTCCACTGGTCTCGTCTGAATCCTAACCCTATTCGAGTTTTTAACTACACCTTAACTCCGGTCTCTCTTACCCAGTGACCTTACACTTACCTTTAACCTTACACTTATCCTTGCACTAACCCTAATTTATTTTTAATTACACCTTAACCATTGTCTCTATGATCCAGTGACTTAAGTCTTTTGTTATAGTATTGTACTTCAGAGTGTCACTGACCTTTTGTCTCGTCCTAAGTGCCTCGCCTTTGGCATTGACTTCACTAGTTCATAGTTTTGTCACTGGTCTTGCCCTACTTCTGTCCGTGGTATTTTCACTGGTCTCGTCTTTATTCTAACCATAACCCTAGCCTTTAACCTTACACTTATTCTTGTACTAACCCTAACTTTTCTGTTGTTAGATCAATAATGTTGTATCCTAACCATTCTATTTGCATTTTGTTTCTTTATATCCATAATTACTTTCTATTTTCAAATAATTGGAAATACCTCTTTTTTATCTCTAACCTAAGTTGCTATGACAACTTTTATTTTTGGTTTGTTTGTTTGTTTATTTTTTGTTGTTGTTTTTATAATTATCTCCCTTTTATGTTACTGTAACATAAGTTGCTATGACAACTTTTATTTTTGTTTTGTTTGTTTGTTTGTTTTTGTTTTAACTTTTGTTGTTTGTTTTTGTTCTTTGTAAGATTTTCTACATGTATCTCATTAGGCAGTGAAATAAACAAGATATTAACAGATATACATTTTATTTTCTCCGTCAAATAGGCAAACACGGGTCGGAGAACATCCACATCTTTTTCTGCTTGACGGTAAGTAGTTTGAAATTGTCTCTAATAATTTTGAAGTCATCTTTCACAGTTTTTACATTGTCTTTTCTGTTGGTGATCATGTCCTTAATCGTGTCAAAATTGATGAGTTGACTGTTTTTGAAGTCCAGTGTCAATCCTTTTACTTTACATACAGTTGTTATTTCATTTTGACATGTAAATTTATATCCATAATTTTTAGGTTCACCAGTTACAAACTCGGAAATTTGGTTTCCGGCTACTTCATCCGTCAAGTCTCCTAAATAAACTCCTAGTTCTGGTTTCCATTCCCCAGGTTTGGAGGAAAACACCCGTTGGTTCGTCCTGTTTCCTCGATGAAATTATCTTTGAATCGGTATCTAATACTAGCCATGGTTTCACCCATAAAACTAATACCCATGAGTTCGATTTTATCACTATTCAAGATATTCATGTATTTTTTCAATTCGGTGCAATATTCCATTAAAAAAGCATGTTGGATCTTTATGCAAATTTTCCCGAGAAACTATTCAACACGAGTTTTGCCAAGGCTCTCAATCCGGGATTTTTCTGTACCTTCTCGTATGTTAGGTGAATTCTTTCTTTTTCATAGTATTCTCTAATGTATCTCCATTTGTCGTCTTCAGTTAGGCACCAGTCGGCCAACCACTGGCCTCTTGTTTCATTTTCACGAATGTGTTGATATATTCTGTGAAGAGTCCTCCCACTTTCTTGTTTGGATCATATTGTTCTCTGTTTTCAAAATGCCAGACCTCGTATATATGTTGAATGACATATCCTTTATCTAATGCCTTCTTCAATTCATCACTAATCCAAGTTCCTGTCAATGCTCTTTCTTCATCGGTATGTTGACATGGTGTTTGTTGATTGGTTTCAGCACAAGTTCTATACAAGGTGAACAATAACTTTTTCTTAATTTTGGCTGGTAACACTGGGATGTAAAGTCTTCTCGGTGGTAATACTTGGCATTTGATTAACCCTTCGTAGTGTTGAATATCAGCGAAGTTTTCGGTGATGACGTGTGGATGTCCCAACGGTATTTTTCCGGTTTTGTTGATGTAAGGATATAACGACGTCACATCGTAATAATTAATGCTTTCACCATTAGACGTATCTTTATACAGCGTAAATGCTTCCGTTCTTCCACCATTAAAAGCATCTCTAAGTTCTAGAGGGTTCATGTATTTCAAGGAATCAATGAAGCGTTGTATGTATGGATCAATCTGTATGTCTTTGTCGAACTCACATTCCCACTTTTCAACATAAGTATATCCTTGCTGTTCAATAAATCGTTTCCTTTCCAACGTGCGTTGATACAATTCTTCCATCGTCATATTATTGACTGGATTGACAATAGCAGCGCTATAGCAACGTAAACATCCATGCCAGAAGCATTCATGATATTAAAACACATGATCAGGGAACCTAGTCTGCTGGTAAAGTACTGTCGCACTTCGGAAGAAAAAAATCAAACTCGAAACTTACAGAAGGATTTGGTAAAGAGTCGCCATGTATTTCAGTAGACATCGGCAATATCAGTGAGAGGCCAGTATATTCAGGACACTGGAATCAAATGCCAATTTAACGGATTGACATAGAATATCCCGTCGATATCCACTATTACGTAAAGAGTGTAAGTAATGTCCCAATTTCACTGGATTTATTTTATCAGTTTATGGGGACATTTTTAACAACATTTCCATAAAATCGAGGATGAGAAATTTCCTTAGTAATTAGCTGTTTGTTAGTCACGTCATATTTAGATATCAAATGTTCATATCTTGTGACGGGTGCCACGCGTGGAGCAGATCATGCTTACCCTTCCGGAGCACCTGATGATACTTCAGTTTTTAGAGGGGTTCACACTGCTAGTGCTTTAGTTTTGTGACGTTCTTGTTCTTTTTTGTTTATTTGTCATACTGTCTCAATTCGTGTTGCTGTGAATTGCCGTGATTTTGGATTTATGATTTTAGAATTTCCCCTTTCCTCGTTCTTGCTTCGATATTCGTTTGCCGATGTATTCTGTAAAACTTCTTAAAAGAATTGAATAATCTAAGAAATCGACGACCTTGTTATAAAATAAAAATTTGGAGATAAGAGTGAGGTTACGCTTATTAAAATCATCAAGGCTAGAACAAACGCGTGCGAATCTTACTATTTGAGATATGTACACCCCGTGGGATCGAGCTAGAGGAACGTCGCCGTCAAGAAAAGGGAAATTAGTAATAACAGAAGTCCATTATTAGTAGAAGTCAGCAACTCGTAATACATCGGTAGACGGCGTTGTCCCCAGACTACTGCTGTGTCAGACGGGATTTCGTGCGAGAAGACTAAAAATAGTAGCTAAAAAATAAATGTTGCATGATGGGTACAGTTAATATATTCAAAATCCACAGGGGCAATTAACATTCGCTACGTGTCGGGCTCTACCCCGTCAGTTTTCAGATAAATGTGATAATTGATAACCGATTAATGGCAGATATAAAACTACAAAATAGATACATATATGCATACAACATAATTAATTAAATCAGAAATTAATGAAGTAGAAAATATAATACAAAAAAACTGTAAAAAAAAACTAGCAAGTTTTTGTACTATTTAGAGAAAGTAGATTGAATGGCGGAGAGTAATGTTAACATGTTTAAACATGAATAAGATTGCATTGTTTCTTTTTTTCATTTTGTTACCTTTTTTTTTGCTTATCAATATGCGGCCTTAAAACTATAGCTTGTATGCTAAATATCTCGGAATTACTTGTGGTGAAGTTGTTAAAATAACTATAGTTTTTATTAATGCAATAAAATGCGTAACAATGATCAATAAAGGAACGGATCCTAGCTTGCAATATATACTGAACATCAAAAGAAACGCACCACCCACGTGCATTTCTTTGTATCTTAAAATTCAAAAGCAAATATCTCTTCAAATACTTGTTGGATCATGTTGAAAATTTTACACCTTGTTGCTGTAGTCATTCTGACAAAATTCTGAAAAAATGAAAGAATTTTGATATCTCATTTTTAATTTCTCAAAAAATCACTTTCTCAGCAAAAAAATGCAAATATAATATACAGATACAACACGCGCGTAATGTTGGGGAGAAACAAATTGGACCCTATAAAGTGGATGGGTTTTATGAAAATCATGTGTTTTAATATCATGAATGCTTCTGGCATGGATGTTTACGTTGCTATAATGCTGCTATTGTCAATCCAGTCAATAATATGACGATGGAAGAATTGTATCAACGCACGTTGGAAAAGAAACGATTTATTGAACAGCAAGGATATACTTATGTTGAAAAGTGGGAATGTGAGTTCGACAAAGACATACAGATTGATCCATGCAAACAATGCTGCATTGATTCCTTGAAATACATGAACCCTCTAGAACTTAAGAGATGCTTTTAATAGTGGAAGAACGGAAGCATTTACGCTGTATAAAGATACGTCTAATGGTGAAAGCATTAATTATTACGATGTGACGTCGTTATATCCTTACATCAACAAAACCGGAAAAATACCGTTGGGACATCCACACGTCATCACCGAAAACTTCGCTGATATTCAACATTACGAACGGTTAATCAAATGCCAAGTATTACTACCGAGAAGACTTTACATCCCAGTGTTACCAGCTAAAATTAACAACAAGTTATTGTTCACCTTGTATAGGACGTGTGCTGAAACCAATCAACAAACACCATGTCAACATACCGATGAAGAGAGAAAATTGACAGGAACAGCGATTAGTGATGAATTGATAAAAAAGATAAAGGATATGTCATTCAACATATATACGAAGTCTGGTATTTTGAAAACATAGAACAATATGATCCAAACACGAAAGTGGGAGGACTCTTCACAGAATATATCAACACATTCGTGAAAATGAAACAAGAGGCCAGTGGTTGGCCGACTGGTGCCTAACTGAAGACGACAAATGGAGATACATTAGAGAATACTATGAAAAAGAAGGAATTCACCTAACATACCAGAAGATACAGAAAAATCCCGGATTGAGAGCCTTGGCAAAACTCATGTTCAATAGTTTCTGGGGAAAATTTGGACAAAGATCCAACATGCTTTTTTAATGGAATATTGCACCGAATTGAAAAAATACATGAATATCTTGAATAGTGATAAAATCGAACTCATGGGTATTAGTTTCATGGGTAGTATTAGATACCGATTCAAAGATGATTTCATCGAGGAAACTGGACGAACCAACGTGGTCATTGCAGCATATACTACTGCTCATGCTCGATTGAAATTGTACAGCTATTTGAAGAAACTGAACGATCTTGCCTTATACACCGACACAGACTCCATCGTGTTTTCTTCCAAACCTGGGGAATGGAAACCCGAACTAGGAGATTATTTAGGAGACTTGACGGATGAAGACGCCGGAAACCAAATTTCCGAGTTTGTAACTGGTGGACCCAAAAATTATGGATATAAATTTACATGTCAAAATGAAATAACAACCGTACGTAAAGTAAAAGGATTGACACTGGACTTCAAAAACAGTCAACTCATCAATTTTGACACGATTAAAGACATGATCACCAACAGAAAAGACAATGTAAAAACTGTGAAAGATGACTTCAAAATCATTAAATTTCAAACTACTTACCGTCAACCAGAAAAAAGATTACAGATTAGTGTTTGACAAAAGAGTCATCATGACTGATTACTGTACATTACCTTATGGATTTTAAATTGTACAGGAAACATGCGGATGTTCTCCGACCCGTGTTTGTCTATTTGACGGAGAAAATAAAATGTATATCTGTTAATATCTTGTTTATTTCACTGCCTAATGAGATACGTGTAGAAGATCTTACAAAGAACAAAAACAAACAACAAAAGTAAAAACAAAAACAAACAAACAAACAAAACAAAAATAAAAGTTGTCATAGCAACTTAGGTTACAGTAACATAAAAGTGAGATAATTATAAAAAAAACAACAAAAAATAAACAAACAAACAAACAAAAAATAAAAGTTGTCATAGCAACCTAGGTTAGAGATAAAAGGGAGGTAACTCCAATTATTTGAAAATAGAAAGTAATTATGGAGATAAAGAAAAAAAACTGCAAATAGAGTGGTTAGGATACAACATTATTGATCTAACAACGGAAAAGTTAGGGTTAGTACAAGAATAAGTGTAAGGTTAAAGGCTAGGATTAGGGTTAGAATAAAGACGAGACCAGTGAAAATACCATGGACAGAAGTAGGGCGAGACCAATGACAACACTATGAACTAGTGAAGTCAAAGCCAAAGGCGAGGCACTTAGGACGAGGGAAAAGGTCAGTGACACTCTGAAGTACAACACTATAACAAAAGATTTAAGTCACTGGATCATAGAGACAATGGTTAAGGTGTAATTAAAAATAAATTAAGGTTAGTGCAAGGATAAGTGTAAGGTTAAAGGTAAGTTAGGTCACTGGGTAAGAGAGACAAGAGTTAAGGTGTAGTTAAAAACTCGAATAGGGTTAGGATTAAGACGAGACCAGTGGACATGGACAGCAGTAGGAAGATACCAGAGTAGAAGGCGAGACCTATCAAAGTATCCTGGATAAAGAAAGGGCGAGACCAGTAGGCAAAACCAATGACAATACCTAAAACAGGGCGAGGCCAATGACACACTTAGCACCTCGTCAATAACGATTACAGCGCCCTCTATGGGAGAGACCAGTAGGCAAAACCAGTGATAATACCTAAGACAGGGCGAGGCCAATGACTCACTAAAGTACATTAGCACCTCGTCAATAATGATTGCAGCGCCCTCTATAAGGGGTTAAAGGTCAAATACCCCAAACTAATTTGCATATTTTAGGGAAAAATTAGGGCCAAATGAAAATATTTCAGAAAGAATGCACTATGGGGCTCCTCGTCATTTTTGGTCTGAGGTAACGCGTTATACTACTCAGACTTCTACTAATAATGGACTTCTGGTAATAATGAAATCAAAATTATCCCTTTTATCATAAATTTTAGTTTTTTTCACCACAAATTATGTCATGGAAAAGAGTGGGAATCTTTTTATGAAATAAATTTTTAATATATGCAAGGAAATGGTTGAAAAATTTTAGCTCAACACAAAACTCAAAGTACAATGACACAACAGTACAAAACTGGATGTCGAAAGTCTGACGTAGTTAAAATTGTTCAGAATGCCAAGATCTTTCTGTCCTGCAATATTGAAGTAATTTGGAAAACCCGTCTCAGAGTTACAGTCCGTTTTCCGCAAATTTTTCAAAATTTATGCATTTTTAAAAAATTGTTATTTCAAAAAATGTAACAGAAAGAGGTGAAGTGCAAATTAGAAAAAAAATGTTAAGCATAATCAAGATCTACCCAATCTGAAATTTTGAAGAAAATCAAAACGCCTGTGTATGAGTTATTGCCCGTTTTTCGCCATCTTTTTTTAGTAGCATATGGTTTATAACAAACAACAAAATGCCGAAGTTACTGTGAATTTGGATTTTGCATATGCACATTTCGACAATTTGTGTCTCTTCAGTGCAGATAAAATGTAAACATTTGGTAGTCCATAAACCGAAATAAGTGCAAAAACTGAAAGCGAACAAATAATCAATAAGATCTAAATAGAAAAGCCAAAATAAGCTAAGGACAGAGCTATGCAAGAGGGAGATACTCTTTAGTTTCAAACAAAATTTTCTAAAATATAGCAATTTTCCAAATAAAATCGGTTTTTGGGGCCAGCACCGAAGTACTGGCTACTGGGTTGGTGAATACCCTCGATCGGGGACTAACAGTCCATCAGCAGAGGCATCGGCCCGGTGGTAATAAATAACAAAATACAGAAGTAACTGTGAATTTGGATTCTGCATATGCGCATTTCGACAACTTATGTCTCTTCAGTGCAGATAAAATCTAAACATTTGGAAGTCCATTAACCGAAATAAGTGTAAAAACTGAAAGGGAACAAATAACCAATAAGATCTAAACAGAAAAGCCCAAATCAGCTTAGGACAGAGCTATGCAAGAGGGAGATACTCCTTAGTTTCAAACAAAATTTTCTAAAATTTCGATATTGCAATTTTCCAAATAAAATCTGTTTTTGGGTCATTTCCCTATAAATTCTGTTTTCAAGTCCTCTTTAATTAACTTTTCTCTTTTAAACTTTAGAGAAATTCCCTGCAACCACTTCATTAAAAAGATTTATTTCTTCCATAAACATGTCAAAAAACTTTATAGACTTCCAATTTTACACAATAATAATTTTTCTGTATAAATGTACCAAACCGCTTCTAACCAATCAAATGTCTTGCCTATATAAAAAAAGAAAAAAAATGTTGGCTTCATAGCCAGCACAGACTGCAAAGCCATAAATGAGCAGTTGATCTGTATGTACATACAAAGAAATTTTTCTTGAGAACCACTTGATGGATTTGAACCAAACTTGGCATGAATGATGTATTTGAGGTGCTAACTAGTAAGTATTTTACTTTGGTGCCTATCTGTCAGCCAACATGGACACCTGCTGGGAACTTATTTATTTTTTACATTACTGGACCCTATCGAAAGAGCATACAAAGACTTTTTCTTCTGAAACAACTGGTCCAGTAAGAACAAAACTTGATCACAATGTATCTTAGATGGTCCCCTCAAACGGATGTCCTTTAAGTCTGCACCTTCTGCAAATTGGCTACCAATGAGAAACCTAGTTTAATATTTGAGTACATTTAAAGGTCTTCCCCTTTAAAACCATTTGGCCAGTTGGAAATAAACTTTGACACAACACTTAATCCCCTTTAAAATTGCGTCCTGCACATCCATCCCTTACCCAAAATAGCAGGCAATAGAGAAAATAGTTTATTAAAACATAAAGGTTTGTTTACATAGTTTGAAAATGAGACCTTTAACATACATATGCAGAAGTTTATTTTACTTTGTGTATTGGCCGAGGTTCACGTGAGCGATACAGGCTCTTGAGAGCATCTTGTTACTGTTCTAGCTTCGTCATAGGTTAATTTCAATTGCATGTTTGCAGTATGACATACATAAATTCTCATGGTCAACTACATTTTTAGTGACTTAAAAAATTCCGACTCCTATATCTATAACCTTTTTAAACTTTATTTATTTTAATTTTTATCTCCAATAAAGAGACATAGGCCTTCGTTGTTTATATTAATCTCTGCAGAACTACATTTTACCATAGATGGGTGGGTTCTCATCCCGGAATCCCGACTCAGTCTAATGTTGTTATGCTGCAACTTTTAATGGGGAACTGGATTTCAGGCATAAAACAACATTTGTAATTTTCTTCTGATAAACTTTATGTGCAGACATCAATACGTCAGACAACCAAGAGAGAGACTAAGTACAAAAACAAATGACGGACAAAGACAGAATATACGGAAAGTAATATAACAATACAAACAATGAAACATGAAAAATCAATATTACAGTGGTAAACAAGAAAAATAACTCAAACTAGCAGACCATGCCACTCCAGGATATAACATACCCCCACCAAAATAAACAAATCTTATTTGTTTCAGATGGTCTGCGAGTTAGAGTGATATACCAAATTCAATGAAAATCATAAACAATGAAGCAAACTTGAAAAAAAAATTATTTACACTTTCAAAACTATCAAATGCTATGCCTATTCAACTTTAGGATAATGATGAACTTGGTTCAATTTATAAGTTGATGTAACCAGCAGAGACCTTCTCTTTAAAAACACAAGGCGAGGTGAAATCACTAAATAGATTGCATATCATATTAGCCATCTGCCTTCAGTGGGTTATTTCTGGTTATGTAATACATCAAATAATGGCTAATTATTATTGACAACCAAACATTATACCTAAACAATGCCTAATAAATCCAACCTTTAAGTCTAGCACATCTTAAAACCTCACTATTTAATCATTTCATACCAATACATGTACATGTAAATTTACAGTCCTCTCCTGACCAA
>MJUU01001615.1:27849-38465 GCA_002080025.1 Modiolus philippinarum
ATACATCTAACATTAGCCTGTTTCGGCCCTATAGATTGTGTACTAAAATCTAAAACAATTTTGTGATCTCGGAGATATTGTGTACCAAGTATTAATGGGTTAGATGTTTTGTCTAAAATGTACACTATGATTTTGTGATTTTCATTATTTACATGCATATTTATTTCAGAAGTTCCCAATACATCAATCTTTTCGCCATTGGCTAGTACTAATGTATCTCTATCAAAATTATCAATTTCTGATTTTATCTTTTGAGGAATTCGCTCAAATAAAGACACAGACATTAAATTAATTGAACTCCCTGTGTCGAGCAAAGCGGCTATACGTAATCTACCAAAAACAACTGGTAAATACAAAAATTGTGAATTAGTTGTATGTTCAATATCTGTTAATTGATCAGAATCAGTTTCATTTTCAACATTGCATGAAAATTTTCTAGACGGTGAGCGGCTCCTCTTTCTGGCACCTATGAATTTCCCGAGTGATCGTGCCTGTCGTCCCTCGGGGCTACAAAGTTTCCCTGTCGGTCAGTTTTAGATTTAAAGAGTTCACAATTTCGAGCATCATGTCCAGGTTTTGAGCATATCTGGCACTGAACACGAGAAGATAATGCATCACTTGACTCATTGTACAGTTTACAATTTAAAGCAATATGCCCGACTTGTTGACATAACTGACATTGAATTTGCGAATTCAGCTGGGGACAAAGACGTTTGATATGACCTGATTGACCGCAGTTGTAACATTGTATGGCGGATCGTTGCTTAGTGTTGACATTTACGTTACGCGGCATAGGTTTTGGAACGTCGTTTGGTTTTTCATGCACGGCTAGTTTGGAAACCGCATTACCCAAATCGGCAATTTGTTTTTTCATCTCTTGGATTTCAGTAGTACTTTGAGTATATTCGGGTTTCAATTTAGCAGCCGCGCAGCTTTGTAATCTGTATCCATATGCCTCACCGGCTTTTGCGAATGATAAAGCGGCGTTACAGTCTGTCGGGTTACTTGCTCTTACATAAAAAGCCAGTTTTTCAGGAAGTCCCTGTATAAATTTTGCCATAATTTCATAGTCTGGCTTCTTTAAAATGTGACCCTTTCCAATTACTTGCCAAAAAAAATCTTCAATATCTTGACTCGGAAGCAACGACAAATTTTGAAATAATTCCGACTCCACAACAACTGACGGATGTTGCCAACCAAAGTTAATATACTTATCATGAAAAAACTCGCGTATACTGTTCCATGGAAGTGCTGATTCTAGGCTATTGAACCAAGTAAGGGCGGGGCCCTGTAAATGTAAGTGGAAGGCTGCAATTTTCCTTCCCTCGTCACCATCCAGGTCGTGTAATGTGGCAAACGATTCGAATTCTCGTAGAAATTTCTGTCCATTATCTTTAGGGTACCCCGAAAATTTGTTACATACTCCGAGGGCATCCATTTACGAAAATTCACCTACGAACCGTTTAGATTTATTACCTGAGGATACCAAACTTGGGGTGCCACTTGTATTTTGAGAATTTAAATTTGGACCGTAGTAGGACAGTTGTGGAGGTGAATTTGAAATATCGGAAGCTGTGCTAGCTACCCTACTTAAAATATTTGTTTCTGTTAAATGGTTTTCATCTATAAAACTATCATCAAGACACGGTGCTGAATACAAACTTTCGTCAGAATTTACACGAAGCAACCGATCACTGACATTCATTGGAAAAACATTTTTTTCCAAACTCACCCTTTTATAGGCGTGAATGCAAATTAGTTTGAAGTTCAGACGTTTTCAGTATTACACCAATTAAATTAAGTTAACACAATAAAGTACCTTTACAGTTGTGTCAAAAAACCCCAAATCTTCTTACCAAGGATATAACACAGCTTTTTTTTCAGTTATTTATTACATACATGTACAGTAAAAGCCGAGGAAAGACAATTCTTTCCTAAAATCATATTTCCTATAAGACTTCAATTGTAGCAGTAGTCATGAACAAGTCTAGTAATTTTCACCAGCCATAGCTTTGCTAAAGTGGGTTTTGGGTGAACTCCATCCACATACTGCGTGAAACGGTAATTTTGTTCTGTCCTTGAATATCCGGGATAATCCCGTCTACGGGATCTACGCAGATCTTCAGAAAACTGGGGGGAATGAACATGGAGCACTCTATTTAAATCATCAATGTAACGGTTTACACGAGTAATTTGCTCACGCAAATCCCTATCGTCTCTGCGAAATTTCCAGACACCGTGACCAAAATTATGAAAATAATTGTGAGCATATAACGAATATACTGGAATTTGCAGAAATACTAATTTTACATTGTCCTGAAATTGGCTGCAAAAATGATATATTTCTTTCAACTTCTGACAGAGTTCAGTGCCTGCTAATTCTAAAGCGGGTTGCAAAAAAATGAAAGACCCCTCCTTACGGGTTAAATTGCATGTGCCAACCCACACATAAATAGTCACCTTTCTACCCTGTAAACGGGATAATTCAGCCTGTAAATGTTGCTTTAAATAACTGAGACGGTTTTCTGCAGTTGCACCACGTTCACACCAGAATTCAATAAAGGTTTCCGGATTCACACGCACATGATTCTGAAGTGT
The DNA here is from genome assembly GCA_002080025.1 of Modiolus philippinarum. NCBI lineage: Eukaryota > Metazoa > Mollusca > Bivalvia > Mytilida > Modiolidae > Modiolus > Modiolus philippinarum. The sequence goes on from MJUU01001615.1 coordinate 30,448, forward strand.
CAACCCCTTACTGTCGGACAGTAAAATTGGTTTTCGCACAGGGGATATCAAAGGATCAAGGCGAAATCTCTCAATCTGTGCCAACAATTGTCTTTCAGTCATGAATAAACGTGTTAATTGAAATATAGTCAGCTACATATACTATAAAATACAAAATATTTGTAACACCAGGTGGTCGTGGGAAAAAAACAACACGCCCGGAAGATTCCGTGTTATTTTAAGGCACTTGAAGTTGAATATTCACATCGCTTTGGGTTTTAGTGTATGCAGATACTTAGCCAAATTAGGGTTTCTCTACCATCTAATGTTGTTATGCTGCAACTTTTAATGGGGAAATGGATTTCAGGCATAAAACAACATTTGTAATTTTCTTCTGATAAACTTTATGTGCAGACATCAATACGTCAGACAACCAAGAGAGAGACTAAGTACAAAAACAAATGACGGACAAAGACAGAATATACGGAAAGTAATATAACAATACAAGCAATGAAACATGAAAAATCAATATTACAGTGGTAAACAAGAAAAATAACTCAAACTAGCAGACCATGCCACTCCAGGATATAACATCAGTTACGTTTACTAAATCTCGAAATCCAGAACTCTACAAAGGAACTTAAAACTGATCGAATCCCGAATCTAGGTGCGTTAATTTCACAAATCCCGGGCCTTGTTATAGAAAATCCCTAGCTTAAAAACTTTCAATCCCGACATCCCGGAAAAGATCCACCACCATACTTAGTGAGCAACATTGATTAAATAATTTGTATATAAACAGGTTATCTTTTAACAAAATAAATCTATGTTTATTGATAAATCTCTGTCATGGGTCTTATCTACACAGGACAAAATTTATACAGGTTGTACACCTATTACACACCAGAGGTTGATGTCCGAGACACCATATTCAGACAGGAAGAGAGAATCACAAAATCAGATACCACTTTGCCTCTTTTGAGGTAAAATTATTTTACTTATTTTTAAGAAATAATTTTGTCGGTTCCACATCTTTCCAATATACTGTAACCAAGCAGAGTTCCCGGCAGAGTTATTTGTCACATTTTGCCCACAAGACGACTGCTCGGGGACGACTGTAGCAAATCTTCTACGGAACTTCCAAATTCAGTGAAGATTTCAACAAGTGGAAGTGGAATGAAAAGTTCCAAAATATTGTTTAAATACAATAATACCTACGTATGTTGCATAATAAATAATACTGTACTTGTACCAATCATAAATGTTTGATGTATCATGCCCTCCTGGGGCCCTAATTTGGTAATAAAATATTCTGATTCTGAAAAAAAAAGAAATACTTTGAGTTAAACTGTACATGTGTTTCAAGAAGTAACCTCTCATAAGTAGCACTAGTATTGACTGCATCCCATGCAAATAGTGAAACTTTTTGAACATAAGTAATCGGGAATCCGGATGCAGATCGAAATTTATCTAAACTGTTCATTATATATACTTTGTACAGGGCAAAATTGTACGCAACAACTTTTTTCCTTTGTTCTACCAACGAATTGTGCATACTTTCGTATTAAGGTAACCTTCTTCGTTAATTTTTTCTCAAATATTTTAATGTGATTTTGTTGGTTTAATTGTTTTTTGTTTGGTTTCATGATTCATGATATTTATATGACAGCAGGCATGTTGCTGTATTATTATGCCTTTTACGGGTTTCTTAATAAGTTTAACAAAATTCTGATGTATCTTATCTGATTGATTTAAACATTATTTTATTAGAACTGAGGACAACTAGGGACTCTTAATATTTATTTATTTGTACATAACTGTATGATCAGTGTTTTTTCTGTCATTTAATGCTTGTTTGTTTATCACGAACTATACATAGTTTAAAGCTAATAAAAATTTGAATTTGAAATTGATTTTAAAAAGGAGGGCTTAGGCGATTATGTAAATATAAAACTTATTTTTGGTGCAGTGAAAATAAATATAGGGTCTATTCAATAAATGTGTCCCTACCTGACATTTTTTACCAATCAATGTTGTGACTATGTCATTATTTACTTTTTTATCAAAAACTGGTAGTTCCTTTGTTAAGAGATAGCAAAATGCTATATTTCGGGATTTTTGAGTCGTGTTCACTACGGAAACAAATCTATGATTATACGAAAAAAAATCAAAACCTTGGGAGGGAATCACTAATTAATGAACACTGTTGAGCTAAGGGACCGACCATTTAAACTGAAGAGGGGTGGCTATGTTTTTTCGAAAAAAAATTCTGATTCTGATTTGATGTGAAAAAATTTTTTTGGCTCCAAAAGTGATGAAAAAAAATATTCTGAATGGGGCTTTCTGCCTCAAATAATAATGTTTATTTTCAAAAAAAATATTTTGTTTGTACTAGTAAAAAAAAATAATTTTTTTTCTGTCCAGAAAAAAAAACCATAACCCCCCCCCTCCTTCAAGTTACTGAATGGTCGGTCCCTAAGGGTGATTTATATTTAATCAGTTTTAGCGCTTCAGGTTACTTGTTTTTTGTCAATTAAAATTTAGTTATATAATTATCATGTAGGACAAATTATTAGTACAATTCAATTTTATGAATAGTTTGTTTTATATGGTGGTACCAGAAGTCCATTATTAGTGATAATGGACCTCTGGTTGTACATATTTATTCCAATGGTTCGGAATCCAGTTATCTTACTGGTATTTTAGGGGATCGTTTACACGAGATCTGATGACATTATATGTTTTCCAAACCCGTTACTCTGTCGATTTCTTTTTACCTGTTTATTTAGTTTTACTTGTAAATGTCACAAACTTCTGTTAGTTTATATGACAATAAATATTTGATTTATTGTTCGATTGAACACAGAATCTGAAAAAAATATATATACACGCCACAAGGTGGGGAGAGATTTATTGAATCGGTTCTATTATAACCCTACATGATTTTGTTTTGAATAGCATTTTTTTGGGGGGGACACATATAAATATATAATTTGAGTTAAGAGATTGACATGAAATTGGTAATTTAAAAAAAAAACCGCCAAAGCCACCTCCGATAATCAAATGGTCGTCGACTTTCTAGCTAGTTCTCCTTCTGTCATACAAATGATGCTAATGTTTTAATAATAATATATTTATTTGAAAATTTACGCCCATAGGGGCCAAGCAAATACAATGACAAAACATACAAGACATACAAACATATTTTTATACAACAACAAATGACATGTAAATACAGATATATATTCAGCAGCTTTGGAGAGTTCTATGTAGTCTGCTACTGACGCTAGCTACTGCTAATGTGGATTTAGAATTTGTTTTAGTTTATTGAGTGGCTGATCTTGAATAAAATCTGGATACATAATAAACTAAGTTTGAACAAAATCAAAGGTCAATTTTTATTTGATGGTATCAATATTTGTTAAACAAATAAATAATGACTACACACACATTTATCTCCGCACAAGTAATTTTCTCGACTCATTTAGGAAAATGTACAAAATATCGATTATGTTACTGTGGTTATTAGTAAATGCGTGTATACATATTTAGTAGTCGTATCATCATAATGACATCAATGTGTTTGTCCTTGGGAAATATTTGTGTATAATACACATGTGCAGGATTACACATATCATGATGCATTTGTAAACATACACATATTATCAGTTATCAGGATGCTAGAAAGGTAGGGATGGGGGTAGGGGTTACACGGAGATTATGGTTAGAACCGATTCAATAAATCTGTCCCCACCGTCAGCTTGTGACGTGTACATCTTTTGTACATCTTTTGTAAGCTTCTGTGTTATAGAAAACACAATGTCATCTGACATCAAATGTTGACGGAAACAGACAAAATATTGTGTACAGTAATTCACAATGTAGCGTTTTGTCACCTGCCAGTCTAACTTGATTGGTCAAGATCGAAGGTCAGGTAGGGACACATTTATTGAATCGACCCTTAATTTTTTATGTTTTTATTTAATTCAGCTTTGAATTATTTATTGTCATTAAACATATAATGTTTGTGACAAACAAGAAACAATAAGGGGACGACCATTTGATGTTTTTTTTTTTTGGGGGGGGGGGGGGNGGGCTTTTTTGTCTAGAAAAATTTATTTAATTTTCATGAAAATCTCGAACAAATTATTTATTTTCCCCATACTGCAGTGTGTCACGTCAAACTATTTATTTGCATTTGCAACAAAAATATTTATTTTCATGAAAAGTAAGAAAATAAGAATATTTATTACATACTTAGTAGAAATAAAAGCGTTTTTGCATGATCAATATGACCGGAAGTAAACTGTCCATATTTTCACACCCCAGGAAAATAATAGGTTATTTTATGCTCCACGTGCATCTCATACAAAATAAACGACTTCCGGTCCATATTGGCCTGGGCAAATAAACGACTTCCGGTCCATATCGGCCTGTCATTTTTTAACGTCGGAAGTATGTAATAAAAAGTTTAATACATGTGCATTTCCATATTGACTTGATTATCATCCCTCGACCCATATTGTCCCTCGACTTCGTCTCGGGCCAATATGGGTGTCTCGGGATGATAACCAGGCCAATATGGAAATGCCCATGTATTAATCTGTATTTATTTTCACTGGCATCAAAGCAAATTATTGGACCGGGATTATTGATTTACAAAATAACCCAAGCCCCCCCCCCGCCCCTCCTCTGAAAACCTTATTTCAACGAGCATTAAAACATTAACCTAAGTCCCCTGACCTCTTCAACTTTATTCATGTTTGCATTTTACTTATCAATACTATTTATGTTCCTCGGAGGCTGGGACTCCGTTCCGGATTCCGTGGGAACAAATACTATGATTCGCAGTAATTTTTGTCCGTTTTATTTTTTAGGGGGGGGGGGGGGGGCTTGGAAGGAACATTTGATCCTGGATGCTTTTCATGCAACTTTTTAGCTTGACTACTCTCGCACTGGCATGGCTGGAATACATCAGCAAACGAATACCGAAGCGAAAATTATGAAAGGGGGGATTCCAAAATCCAAAATCACGGCAATTCATATCCTACACTTATCCAGATGCCAGAAGACAAAACAAATAAACAAAAATGAACTCATCAATTGTAATCCAAACTTGTGTCCTGTGAAAAAGTGTCCTTCCTATTACATATTTCATTCGAACAATATCTTATAATCATCAATGCCTTGTATTCCGCCCTCGGACTTTATCATACGGAAAACAATTGTAACGGGGACAATGGCCAATCAGAGCCTCACTTGATTGCCCTCGGTTAACTCTTGAAGAATTGTGTCAGCCCTTGTGTGTCAGATTCGTGCACAAATAACTGTTAATATAGTTTCATGTTGGAAAATTATTCAGAATTGTGGTCTTGTAATTGAGAACCGAGCCTAGTCACATAACACAATGGTCGCTCTCAATATAGCTTAAAACTGGGTACATAGAACGTATTGAACTAGAGGCAAATTGGAACCAAACTTGGTCACATTCATCAAAAGGTGTGAAGCGAGTCAGGATCCACACTTTAACCATGATAGCATAGTTATTCAAGGATCTCCTCTGTAACACAACTAGAACCAAATAGTCACAATAGTTTTATCTGATTCCAATTAGATATGATAATTACTTCCCCAGGAAAAAACGCCTTACAATCAGTACCTAATCTGAGATGCATGGCCGCCGTCGGGGAACTTACAGAGATTAAAGAAGGACTTTTTTGTCTATACAGTTCCTACTGATAAGTGACAATTAAATTTTAACAATTAAGACAAAAAGTTTCTTAATAGTTGATCGCATGGCATCATTGACTACATCTGGTTAATTTCATCAATTGAAACATTTTATTGCTGAAGATGACACGAAATGATTATTTATAACTCCTATGTAAATCAGATAAAGTGAGTCTCTTATCTTCTCGGGATATACGTTAGTGCAATAAAAATGGTCAATTTGTGCAATTTGAACAAAAAATTTCAGCTTTTTCATGTCTCCCTTGAACCATATTTTTAAATACACGTCCAATTCTTACAATTTCCTTCCAGGTTGACATAGATTGAATAGACCTACAAGCTATTCTCATATATGTAATGTATATCATTTGTACTTATTAAAATTTCACAATTTCAGCTTTTTCACATCCACATCTTTAACCATATTTGTAATTACATGTCCATTTCATAACATTCCCGTAACATATATTACAAAATGTTACCATTTGTAACATGTCAAGTACGCTTCGTACATATTAGAATTTTACATTTTTTTTTCACCACTTTTTGACCACCGTTTAGTTACGCGTCAATATCGGACCATTTACCATTACATAGATTTGAAAACATATAAAAATATTCCAAAACTCTTATTTTCTCCTGTAACGTAAAATGTGTTCATATCAAAATTCATTTTCTTACTCATGCTCACTTTAGACCGTAACTACACGTCCATTTCGTACATCCACGTAATTTACAAACAAAATACTGCTTGTATGATTGATTGATTGAATATTGTTTAACGTCTACTCAGCAATATTTCAGCTATATCAAGACGAGAACAAGTTTGTTGATAAATAATCACTTTGGGGTATGGAAATGGCCATGGGGTGGGAAATTCTGACTGCCACTGGAAAAGTAGGCTGAAATCGTCAAGGGCGGGGAATTTAGCCTTGTAGCCGATCACCTACGGACCACCCCAAAAAGAGCTTGCTACAAGGGTTCTTTAACGTGCAGGAAGCGTGGCATTTCTTCCAACACGTGGACCTGAGTTTATATCCCATCCGAAAGATGGGTTGTNTTTTTCTTGATAGTCACATTCATTTAAATGTTCATTTGCTCAGGTTAAGTGTCTCTTTTTTACACACCCGACAGTGTATAAAATTAGCAGTCACATTTTCATGAAATGAAATTCATTTTCCTATCACTTAATTTTTGTTCATTTCACAATCTTTTATACATATTGTCATATATACGTACCTATTAAATTTGGTTAAATTAACTTGTACAACATCAATTTATACCATTTTTTGTGCATGTCCATTCTTGGTTATTTCGCATTACAAATTGTATGTTTCGACAACTTTATTTCATGCATTTCAAAATACTTGCCTACCAATTCTTAAATTTCTTTCCTCTTAATTGTCCATAATAGCATATTCAACCTTTCAAATGTCCATTTTATCCATATTACCTCGGAAAATTTATGACTGGTCACATACATATTACCATGGACCTATACGTCCTTGATATTACCAACTGACTTCATTATTTTTATTTCACTAAAATCTAGCCCCGGTGCTACTTTTAAGTTTAAAAATTTTTTAACCAGAACATTACTTTTTTCCAAATACACTCACAAATTTCCCATTTTCGCAGATCTTCATTTTTTTTTTTGCACTTAACTTTGAATGCCATTAGAAATGTTATTGTTGTTTCAAGAAGATTCAAAACCACTATATTAAAGGTTTCACGTGTATTTAAAACACACTTTTCATAGCCATATAAGCATTGTTTTTAAATGCACCCATTTATTCAAACCAAGCTTGAGACCAACTTGGACTTGCAACAATCTTTAATATTTTGTGTGTATAGATTTCATCCATCTTCAGACAATTCTAACAACAAAAACATGCATAATAAATGAAAGATCTCACCCATGTCTTGCTGTTCTCTTTAAGCTTCCCACCACTGTATATTTTATTTGCTTAAAAAGTCTTCAATTTTTTTCCAAACATATTTTAATAAATTCCATACATTATAACACTTGTTAACTTAACACTTTTTAAGATTAAGAAGGATCCCATGATACAATGTGACTGTTCACATCAACAAACTCCAATCAAGTGATGTTAATAAGATGACCACACATCTTACCCTTCAAGGTCCCAGTGGGGAACTTGTAAAAGTTATTATTTACAAGATAATAACAATCTCATACTTAGTGTAGCGCAAACAGGGACTCTAAAATAAAACATATACAATATAGGCTAGAAAAAAAGTGATTCATGCTACTCAATGCACACTGGGTGTTCTGATACCAGCTTTCA
>MJUU01001615.1:38475-75495 GCA_002080025.1 Modiolus philippinarum
TTTTTTGCACTTAACTTTGAATGCCATTAGAAATGTTATTGTTGTTTCAAGAAGATTCAAAACCACTATATTAAAGGTTTCACGTGTATTTAAAACACACTTTTCATAGCCATATAAGCATTGTTTTTAAATGCACCCATTTATTCAAACCAAGCTTGAGACCAACTTGGACTTGCAACAATCTTTAATATTTTGTGTGTATAGATTTCATCCATCTTCAGACAATTCTAACAACAAAAACATGCATAATAAATGAAAGATCTCACCCATGTCTTGCTGTTCTCTTTAAGCTTCCCACCACTGTATATTTTATTTGCTTAAAAAGTCTTCAATTTTTTTCCAAACATATTTTAATAAATTCCATACANCCATTTTTGTGCATGTCCATTCTTGGTTATTTCGCATTACAAATTGTATGTCTCGACAACTTTATTTCATGCATTTCAAAATACTTGCCTACCAATTCTTAAATTTCTTTCCTCTTAATTGTCCATAATAGCATATTCAACCTTTCAAATGTCCATTTTATCCATATTACCTCGGAAAATTTATGACTGGTCACATACATATTACCATGGACCTATACGTCCTTGATATTACCAACTGACTTCATTATTTTTATTTCACTAAAATCTAGCCCCGGTGCTACTTTTAAGTTTAAAAATTTTTTAACCAGAACATTACTTTTTCCAAATACACTCACAAATTTCCCATTTTCGCAGATCTTCATTTTTTTTCTTTTTTGCACTTAACTTTGAATGCCATTAGAAATGTTATTGTTGTTTCAAGAAGATTCAAAACCACTATATTAAAGGTTTCACGTGTATTTAAAACACACTTTTCATAGCCATATAAGCATTGTTTTTAAATGCACCCATTTATTCAAACCAAGCTTGAGACCAACTTGGACTTGCAACAATCTTTAATATTTTGTGTGTATAGATTTCATCCATCTTCAGACAATTCTAACAACAAAAACATGCATAATAAATGAAAGATCTCACCCATGTCTTGCTGTTCTCTTTAAGCTTCCCACCACTGTATATTTTATTTGCTTAAAAAGTCTTCAATTTTTTTCCAAACATATTTTAATAAATTCCATACATTATAACACTTGTTAACTTAACACTTTTTAAGATTAAGAAGGATCCCATGATACAATGTGACTGTTCACATCAACAAACTCCAATCAAGTGATGTTAATAAGATGACCACACATCTTACCCTTCAAGGTCCCAGTGGGGAACTTGTAAAAGTTATTATTTACAAGATAATAACAATCTCATACTTAGTGTAGCGCAAACAGGGACTCTAAAATAAAACATATACAATATAGGCTAGAAAAAAAGTGATTCATGCTACTCAATGCACACTGGGTGTTCTGATACCAGCTTTCAATAGAAAAATACGCGTAGCTATAAGTATTTTAACTTCTTCACAATTTAAAATCAAATTAATTTTGTCATTGTCATTTAAAATGTTAAAATTTGAACATACTGATAACACACATGAGAAGAGATCATTTCTTAATGTTAAATGTGCGTTGCACTTTAGTAAAAAATGAACTTCATCTTCAACTTGACCTGAAGTGCATCTGCAGCAGAGTCTGTTTTGTCGGAGAGTACCCTGATATCTACCGGCTTCTATTTGTAATTTATGTGCAGAAATTCTAAACTTTGTTAATGTTCTCCTTTGCTCAAAATTTCTAACAATAGATAAATAATTTTCATAACCAAAATTAGTTTTAATTAAAAGATAAGTTGTAAGTTTTCCATCCTTGAGTGAAATTGCTTGTTCATGCCATTTTTCAATATAGTGTTGTTTTAATATTTTATTACATTTATATTTTAATGTAGATGCATTTTTTGACAAATGTGTGTTCAATCCATTCACATTTTCAACAATTTGTTTAATAGACCCATACCAAGATGGCTGTTTATTTTGGTACAAGAGTTGTGCTTCATTATAAGCAGCTTTCAATAAAGGAATTGATGACACCAGGTTTTCAAGACCATACCAATATTTTATTATCTGTTTTACAATATCATAGTGTAGAGGAAAACGGCCCAATTCTGATTCAACTGCATAATTAGTGCTTTTTTTAGCACACCTAACAATACTTTACAAAATTTTACATGAAGTTTTTCAGATAGTAGTTGTGCATATATTTTGTGGATTGGCAACAGTAAAAGCCCAAATAAGAATATGCTACACAGAGTCATGAATTTCAGGCCTAAAATGTCATGACCCTGTCAGTTGAAATGCACTATGAAGAAAAACTGGTGCTTCAATTTGAAAAACCAGATTGACCAAAATCATATTTTTAAATTTAAACACTTAGTTAGTGAAAAAATAAAGTAATTCACACAGATTAAAAAGAATTTGGTGATCATTTAAAAGAATTATTTAAGAAAAACGATTCCACACCCCCTTAACGGAAAATTTATCATCGGTAAACTTCGGATGATTTCTGAAGAATGGTTTGTCATTGGACGGAATCTTCAACGGATTAAATAAAGTGCATCTTTGCTATATATGATTGATATCCTGCAACTAAAATGGATAAAACGTTCTAACAATGAAACGATTTTACATAAACATGAGAGCGTTTCGGTTGCTTGAACGGCATGTAAACAAATTTCTGGTACGGACGCATGCGCAACAGGTGCTGAATGGACAAAACTAAAGTAGCAACGACAAAAGCTAGTTCGTGATTCACTGTCTGTGCATTGTCAGAGGCCTTTTCCTTGGTTGATTTTTTGACAAGCCAAAATTTAAACGGTCCTAAGAATACACCGATTGCGCATTTGCGGGATCACTCATTATTTTAGCTAAATAAGGAGTAATCTGGTACAAAACTGGTTCCAAGACGCTGATAGACGAAGATAGTAATTTCTTCATTTCCATTCAAGTTTCGTTTTTTGTGGGTTGGAAATGTTCCTCGTGGATTTCATTGTCAGTTGAAAACGATGTTTTACCTATATGTTGAATAACAACGTAAGATTCGTTGGTAGAAAATATCTGTCCCTTGCTCCAACGTTGGATTACGTCATTTTTACTCCGGTTGACCCCAGATGACCTCGTCGAAATGAAGAGTCAAATCCGGAATGGAAAAGATATGCAATCCATGTAATCTCGTTAACGGAAGTCGTTCTCAGGCTTTAGATCTCGAACTTTAGACACGGTATTTTTGTCTCGCCTGCGACGAATGTCTCGAAAGCGAGCGAGACATAGCGAGCAAAGATTCTGTCGGCGTCGGTGTCTTCGTCGTTAACATTTGGTTAATCCAACTTTTTTTGAACTTCAATAACTTTTAAATCATATTCAATATCATTGACATTTTGACATAATGTTCATTACAACCTTATTATTGTTTCCCAAGTTTATTTTTTGAAAAAAATAATTCCAATTTTTCCGTATTTTTCCTTTAGTTGGACGTAGTTTTTTCCATGAAATTTTTTGCACCATATCTCAGCAACTTTATGCCATAGACTGATGATTATTGGTAAGTGGTTACCCCTTTAGTAGTGACCAACATCCATACCAGAATTATGTCACCTTGACCTATATTTTCCGCTTAAATGAATTTAGCTAAATTTTCTATTTAGGTCCATATATCAAAATTTTTTAACAAAATTGTGAATAAGGACTCAGTTTAGTTTTGATGTAGAATTGTTGCATATAGTCCATAGATGCACAATCAGCTTTCAGAATTTTATTCCGGTTGCAACTTTGGTAAATTTCCTGAAAATGTCCAAGACTAATAATTTTTGAAATTTTTGCACACAATCAAATATCTTGGCCATTTCTTCATACAAGACATAATTCTGAAAACTTAAGAATGAAAAAATATTGTTCCAATTTTGGTTAATTTCCTGAAACCCCCAAAGACAAGCAATTTTGGGGAATTCTTCTTTGCAACCATGTGTTTTGATGAATTTTAGTCAAAAAAAATATTTTCATTGGTTAGATTTTGTATTCCGAAACTGTCAAACACCAGTAGTTTTTTGGAATTCTACTTAGCCAGTACATCTTAATAAAGACGAAATTAGAATGATAGTGGAGTGAGCAGGCGAGACACTAGGTTCCGCGGAACCTTTACGAATTATTTCATCACTGAAATGAAACAACCTGTTGCTTTTTGCATGTTAGTTTACAGACTTTTAGTCCACGTTAATATTGTTAATTTTCCTTGAAAATTCTAGTCTTGTATTCACCTTTAAAAAAGAAAACGCGATGTTGGAGTTCAGTTTACATATAGAAAGGGAGATCATCATCGGTACGAACTGTTGTTGGTTTAAGAACAGGCGACATTAATTGGGGGTGTTTAGAATTGCATTTAGTTCAATTAGTACTGACTTATCATAAATTTTTATATGTTGTGACTGAGCTATTTATTTTTTTTTTTAATATTTGTAACACTGTTTGATAGTAAACCTCAATAGGATATATGCCAGAACCGATATCTTAAAGTACAGCTTTTTACCCAATACAGACTGGAACTCACTACCACCAGACATATTTACCAAAGTTGCAACAGTTCGGGACCCAGTAACCACATTTACAAAAATCATCAAAGGGGGCATGGAATAAATATGCTACTTGACGCAAGCGCGGTGAATTAAAGTCATTTCTGATGTTTCACTGTACAGAATCAAGATCAAGATCCAGATCTGCACACATTTATAGCAAAATAAAAATAGTAAATAAACGACAAATGGGGCATGTACCAAGAAAGCAACCTTTCTATTAGGACTTTAAGCACTTTGATTTTTGCATGTTATTTGTTATCACCATGTATATTCTTAGGGTGGTAATTTTTGTGTATGATATGAAAAAATGGCAAAATATGGGATTAAATATCAGCATGAATATTATTTAACAGCATAAAATATAAAGTAATGTAACGTGTAAAGAACCTAGAGTGATCAAAAGAGATTCTTTACCAGAATAACTCCGCATTCCCGTTTGTTAAGTATATTAGCAATTTGACACAAAGAATTCAAAACTATTGTATCGTCAAATTCACACAATGCACTTTGAACTATATACAACTTGAAACACTTAAATTAAATATACATTCTTGAATCTTTAAAACAAAGAAGTTCTATTTTACATACTAGTATAAAGCACAATCCTTTCAGTTGTCTTCTTCAAAATTTGAAAAAGCCATCATGAACACTATCCAAATGACCAATAACATAAGCAAACAACAGAATAAAAGACCGAACGGAACTTCAGAATATCAATGTATCACTTTCCAAAGAATGATGGGTTCACTAATATAAGATCACAATAAATAATAAGTAAAAATGTTGCATACTTATATTTATAAATAAAAAAAACACAATAATTAAAGTTGCTGGGTCAAAATGCACAGTTCAAATTCCTACGTAAATTACACACATTCAAACGAATCTCATCGCTTAGCAATTGGAATCCTTTGAACACAATCATCATCAAGCCATTTGAACGGTCAGCATACTAATTATATTGTGATATAATCTTTAATAGAACAAAATACTTGTGGAAACTGACACAGAAGACAAACAATTATCATCGGTTAAAGAGCTAACATCGTGTAGAAATCTGCTCTTTAGCCGATGATAATATATAATATACACTACAAACGGACCTTAAGTTTATATACACTATTTTATACGATCCAATCAATTTTGCCACTTCTTAAACTTTTGTATATGAAAAAAAGGGATGGGGTAAATGTCAAGGAGACAACATCCCATCTCCAGGTTAACACGACCCACAACAAAGCATCTAGGGGCAATCCCTGCCAAAAAAGTGTTTTTTATGATATTCTAAACGGGCTGTAATGGATAGGGGAGTTTTCAGTTTCAATGGAAACCAAACCAGAAAAGTGAAATGTTAGGTAAAAGCATTCTGCTACATATTTTTTACGATTTCAGCAATATGTTCGGTTCGTGAAAATTAAACATTTTATTAACACAAATTCTGTGCTCAGCATCTTTCTTCAACTCTGTCTTATTTAGAGTAAATATTGTCCAAATCCCTTCATGCCGATGTGGAGCTATTCAAGAGGACGCTAAGCGCTATTTTTTCGAATGAAATCAATGTACCGAAATTAGAAATACTATGATTCAACATTTACATCAATTATTTGTTCAAATTAATCTTGAGCTTTTGACGCAAGGTAATTCAGGTATTACTTACGACAAAACTTGTAAAGTTATTAAAGAAGTCCATTAATTAGGGCCCCGCCACTATGTGGCGGACGCCCTATAGTAATCGCTCTGTCCGTCCGTCCGTGCGTCCGTCCGTCCGTCTGTCCGTAACAAAGTCGTGTCCGGGCTATAACTCTTGTCTTTTGAGATAGGCTTTTGATATTTTGCATGTAGATAGATCACTTCAAGACGATGTGTCATGAACAATGAATGGTGACCTTTGACCTTGACCTTTGTCTTCAAGGTCAGATTTTTGCTTTTCTAGTGACAAGTTCTGTCCGGGCTTTATCTTTTTTGTCTTTTGAGATAGGCTTTTGATATTTTGCATATAGATAGATCACTTCAAGACGATGTGTCATGAACCATGATTGGTGACCTTTGACCTTGACCTTTGTCTTCAAGGTCAGATTTTTGCTTTTCTTATGTTAAGTTGTGTGCAGGCTATATCTTTTTTGTCTTTAGAGATAGGCTTTTGATATTATGCATGTAGATAGATCACTTCAAAACCATTTGTCATGGACCATGAGTAGTGACCTTTGACCTTGACCTTTGTCCTCAAGGTCAAATTTTTGCTTTTCTAATGACAAGTCGTCTCTGGGCTATAACTGTTATGTCTTTTGAGATAGTCTTTTTATATTTTGCATGTAGATAGATTATTTGAAGACGTTGTGTCATGAACCATGACTGGTGACCTTTGACCTCGACCTTTGTATCAAGGTCAGATTATTGCTTTTGGATATTACATTCTGTTTATATCTTGATGATAGAATTGTGTCTATACCTGTGTTGTGTCCACACTTGTACTGTGTCCACACCTGTATTGTGTCCACACACACTTAAATTTGCACTTATGTACAGCGGGGCCCACAGAGATGGCTGCCATCTCTCTGATGTCTAGTTTATAAAGGCGTCCAAACCATTCCTCATCAGCTAATGAATAAAACCATCAGTACAAATCTCTTCCCATGTGTTGTCGTACCGATCAACCACAAACGTATTTTGTATTTGGTTGTGAATTAAGTCAATGATTTAATGTCTATATATGATCTTTGTATTTATCGGTACATATTGGACTTCATAATGTCTCATCCTTTTTGTCTCTTTATTTTGAGCAGATAAAATAAATATAACCTAAAACCATATTACAAGGGAAACCCTATCATTTTTTTTAAAGTGGTTTTGGTATATTTTTGATTTCAGCAATGCGTATTTCCGAGATAAAAGGGAATCCCTGTCCATTTTTATACCCCGCCACACGTAGTGGCGAGGTATTATGTGATACCTTCAGTCGTGTGTCTGTCTCCGTCCCGCCGTGCGCGGTCCCGGCTGAAGAATAGGCCCGCAGCATCCTCTGAGCTTGGAGTATGAGCCATCCTAACAGAGGACCCCGAGGGAACCCCGGGATATAGAAATAGGACCCAGTATCTCCGGCTTGCGGGGTGTGACCCCTCCTAAACGGAGGCTGACCCCGAGGGTCCCGGGATATAGAAATAGGACCCATTCCGTGGTTGTGCGGGATCAATAAATACACAACCCATCTTTCGGATGGGATGTAAACTCAGGTCCACGTGTCGGAAGAAATGCCACGCTTCCTGCACGTTAAAGAACCCTTGTAGCAAGCTCTTTTTGGGGTGGTCCGTAGGTGATCGGCTACAAGGCTAAATTCCCCGCCCTTGACGATTTCACCCTACTTTTCCAGTGGCAGTCAGAATTTCCCGTCCCATGGCCATTTCCATACCCCAAAGTGATTATTTATCAACAAACTTGTTCTCGTCTTGATATAGCTGAAATATTGCTGAGTAGACGTTAAACAATATTCAATCAATCAATCAATCTGTCTCCGTCCGTCCATGTGTCCGTCCCCGAAGGTTTCCGTCTGATAACTTGTTAACGAAATAACACAAGACAAGGTCTTCGAACTTGGTATGCAATTTGTTTACAAAAACTCAGGTTAAGTTCGATTTTGGGTTCAGAGGTCCAAGGGGTTCTGGAGTTATGCCCCTTGAAACTTTGAAATTTGGCGAATTTTAGGGTTTCGGACTGATAACTTGTGAACGAAATACCACAAGGTCTTCAAACTAGGAATGCAAGTTGTTTACAACAAAACTCAGGTCAAGTTCAGAGGTCCAAGGGGTTCTGGAGTTATGCCCCTTGAAACTTAGAAATTTTGCGAATTTTCGGGTTTCCGACTGATAACTTGTGAATGAAATAACACAAGGTCTTGGTATGCAAGTTTTTTACCACAAAACTCAGGTCAAGTTCCATTTTGGGTTCAGAGGTCCAAGGGGTTCTGGAGTTATGCCCTTTAAACTTAGAAATTTTGATAATTTTAGGGTTTCCGACTGATAAGGTCTTCAAACTTGGTAGGCAAGTTGTTTACCACAAAACTCAGGTCAAGTTTTATTATTGGTTCAGAGGTCCAAGGGGTTCTGGAGTTATGTGCCTTGAAACTAGGAAATTTTGTGAAACGTGGCGTGGTATCATGTAATGCACCATTGCTATTTTTTTAAAT
This sequence comes from Modiolus philippinarum, assembly GCA_002080025.1. NCBI lineage: Eukaryota > Metazoa > Mollusca > Bivalvia > Mytilida > Modiolidae > Modiolus > Modiolus philippinarum. The sequence goes on from MJUU01001615.1 coordinate 47,188, forward strand.
TTTGGTCTTATATGACTTGAATGGTGGAACTTTTGGTAACCAGACACAAGATTGGAAAACTGATATTTTAGGAAAGAAGTATTCTGCTACATATTTTTTCTACGATTTCAGCAATATGTAAAAACTGGGTTATTAGGGGAACCCATCTCCATTTTCTCAAATGAGGACTTGGAATGTTTTACTTTCCGAAATATGTTATGCTTAGATTATAAGGGGAACTCCTGATAAATTTTGTTATGAATGGTGGTCTGATATGCATTGTTATGTATGCACGGGCTAGCTTTTCGGTTGCCATTGAAAGCAAACAAACTGAAATTTTAGAAAAAAAATTCTTTTAAATTTTATGATTTGTCCTCAGAAATATGTATAAACTAGTTAACAAGGAAAATCCCTGCTCAAATATTTTTGAAAGGATCCTTGTAATGTTTTGCTCTTTATCACCTAGATTGTAAGCGGAAACCCCGCCCAAATTATTTTTATACCCCGCCACACGTAGTGGCGAGGAATTATGTGATGCCCCAAGTCGTGTGTCCGTCCGTTCGTCTGTCCGTCCGTCCGTTTGTCTGTCAGTCCGTCCGTCCGTCCGTCCCCCGAAGGTTTCCGACTGATAACTTGTGAACGAATTAACATAAGGTCTTCAAACTTGGTATGTAACTTCTTCACCACAAAACTCAGGCCAAGTTCGATTTTGGGTTCAGAGGTCTAAGGGGTTCTTGAGTTATGCCCCTTGAAACTTTGAAATTTTGCGAATTTTAGGGTTTCCGACTGATAACTTGTGAATGAAATAATATATTGTCTTCAAACTTGGTATGTAACTTGTATACCACAAAACACAGGCCAAGTATTATTTTTGGTCCAGACGTCCAAGGGGTTCTGGAGTTATGCCCCTTGAAACTTTGAAATTTTGTGGAACGTGGCGGGGTATCATGTAATGCACCATTACTATTTTTTTTAAGGTGGTCTGAAATGCGTCGAAAAAGATAACACATTTAAACACATTCAAATACTTCTTCTCAGAAACAACATGTCCAATTAGAATCGAACTTAGTCACAATGACACTTTGATGGTTCCATTCAATAAATGTATCAGGGAGGTCCACATCTCATCCAATGTGGCTTCTAGCAGGGAAATAGTTTAACATTTGACACTTTGGAAAATACATTTAAAGATCTTCTCAGAAATAGTTAGGACCAAAATAGTCAAAATGGCCCTTCATAGATTGTCCCCTCATAAAAGGTTTCCTGTAGGTCTGTACCTCATTGAAGATGAACACCAGCTAGAGCATAGTTTATATTGGATTCCATTAAAAGAATTAGGTATCTGAAACCACAAATCAAATTGGAACAAAACTTGATCACATACTGTTTGGGTTGCGCCTTCAAAATTTGTGTCTGACACGTCTTGAATCAAATCCAAACTGGCCTCCAATGATGGACAAGAAATATGGGTGATGTTTCATAAGAATATAAATGCGAAATCCGAATAATTGATACAAATTAAAAAAAAACACACATTACTACGTCCTTATAAGTATTCAAAACGGGGATTCTCATCCCTTAATAAAAATGTAATGTGTTTGTTTTGATTATGTTGGTAAGTTTTACTCTGCTTCGTCAAAAACTACCCAAGAGACGGGTTTTCCGAATTCAGATTAACTGAAAAACATACATGCATTAATTGTACATCTTTTAAAAGAAGAGACCACGGCGCATCGAAATAACGATGTAGAAATTGGCTATGGTCACAATTCATTTCAAATGGGATCAAAGGTCAGTTCCTACTTTTTTGAAAATTTGATGCAACATTAAGTTAGCTTCCTTTCACCAAATAAAACTGCAACAAATTGGAATATTAATTCTAAATTTAATATTAGTACTTTGCTTGTTTTACTTTTTATAACAATTTTTCTTTTGTCATTATTCAACAAGATTCAAAGTTGACATTTGTTTTAAAGGTCTGTCATTTCAAATATGTACACCTTTTAAATATAAGAGACTCTTTGAGTTTTAAAGAACTGTAAATTTCTAACTTTTCCAAGGAAATTGTTGAATCTAATTTATAGTCATAGTCATCGAAAATAAACAAAACATAGGAAAACTTGAAGGGGGAGCAAAAGCAAACAGCTAATCCCCGCCGCTGTCAATAAAATAATGGTCTTATAACGCTAATTTATATAATTTAAAGATGTATGAATGTTGAAGGTACATCAACTGAACATTAACATCTTTTATCTATATCTGGAAAGATACCATATCCCATGATCCGTTAATGGGTTCCCTCATAAAACGAGAAATTAATGAAATCGTGAACACTGAATCCTACTACGACAGCACAAAATATCAAATTTGATAGTTGTTCTGGCATTTAAAAAAATAGCCTGATACGCTTTGAGATTCGAACCATATTACTCCTGATTTGTACCTTCATATATATTTTAATCTTAATTCATATTTTTTTTTTCTTTCAGGTTCTACAAAAGCGTAGCTATTGAACATCAGCATTAGGTGGATTTATAACTTTATATTATACATGTAGTATGGGACATGTATTCGTGTGTGGAAAAAGCTTTGCCTTTAATTTGAAGTTTTTTCTTGTAATTCTTTTATTTCTTTGTCTTGCTTTCGCCTACCGCTCATATTTACATATGATACAAAACGAGGAAATAAATGTTATGACAGTAGACCTTAATTTGGTATCAACATGCGATTTTGTGAAACCTGACGATGATATGTCGGTAACGGATTTACTAAGACCTCTCAAAATAAATTGTCATGCCTGGAGGTCGTTTGTTTACTTCAACAAATCTGGATTTCTTCATATTAATAAAACTGCGGTCAGAGACGCAAACTTCAGCGAAGGATATCTGATTTGGAAATACTCGATAATTGACACGAGCGAGTTTGATCATGTGAAACTTTCTATACCATCTCCGCTTATAATGCCGAAATACATCCCAGATGAATTTATTCATGTAACAGGTACGAATTCGAAAGGTGTCATCGTGTATTCAAATTTCCATTTTAACTTAAATACTAATCGCAATAAAAGGAATCTGTCAAATGAAACAAACGCTCAGATGAGTTTGATTATCGTTGGGTTTGACTCAGTTTCTAGATTTGTTGCCGAAAGGAAGCTACCAAAAACATTGGATTTTGTAGAAAATAAACTCGCTGGATATGCTTTCAAGAAATACAGCAGAGTTGGCGACAATACTTTACCAAACCTACTCGCAGCTTTTACGGGGAGAAAGTTATTAGACACAGTATTATCACCAAAGGAAGTTCCATCGTTTTACCAGGAATTGCTAAAAAGGGGATATATTGATTGTTATTCAGATGACTGGGCACCATGGCCGGTTTCTTTTCTTGTGAATTATCCGAAATATACACACTTTTTGCATTCTATCGTCGGTAGTCCAAAGGTGGTAAAAAATTACCAAAGAAAATCAGGAACACTAGAACGTATTTATTTGACAACGAATGGGGTGTGTTTTGGCAACGAGTTCTCTCATAATATTGTTCTTCAGTACGGAAAACAGTGTATTGAACGCTATATTAATAAACGAAAATATGTTTTTATATGGAATAACATTTTAGCTCATAGTGATCCAAGGCCATTATCATTAGCAGATGATGATACGTTTAATTTTTTTCGCTGGTTGAATTCATCGGGCCATCTTGATAATGCAGTTTTAGTTCTAATGAGTGATCATGGTTCCCGTTATAATGCTTTTGCCCAGCATTATGTCGGCAGAATTACGGGCAATATACCTTTAATGTCGCTCTACATCCCTCGTCACATAAAACAATCATATCCTCATATCCATAAAAATTTAAATACTAACACACAAAGACTGACTTCTCATTTTGATTTACATGAAACTCTCAAAGATATAGTATTTCAAAATTTTGAGAAAACTAACCGTCCATCTGGAGGAACTTTTTTCCAAAGGGGTATAAGTCTTTTTCAAGAAATTCCAAAAGACAGAACGTGCTATGACGCTTCGATAGTGGAGAGTTACTGCCCTTGCTACAAACGAGAACATGTCTCTACAACTACTGATTCTGTCAAAGAAGTGTCAGATTTTGCGGTCACAAAAATAAATGAAAAAATATCAAAAGTGAAATTTCCTTGTAAAAAACATAACATTATGTCCATAAATTCAGCAGAAATTCAGTACATACCATCATCCCCGACCGAATACAAAGAAAGAGACAAAAGACATGTAGTTGTTTTTAAAACAGGACCAGGATATGGAATTTTTCAGGCGGTTGTCGATTACAAAAGTTCTGATGACATGACGTTAATAGGAAATATTGACCGTCTCAATGTTTATGGAAATCAGTCTAATTGTGTAAAGGGGAAATATAAACACACAGATATTCCAAAATTTTGTTATTGTTACTAAAATGCTACATACTTATTCATCAGGTACGCTTCCGCACATCAAAAGAAATCCATGATCTCGGAATTGAAGTATATTTTTTTGTATTTGTTAATAAAAATTTGTTAATATCTTATATGTTTAAAATGTTTTGGTACAATATATTGTAGGGATTGGAATTTTTGACAACTGTGCCCTCCACATGTTTTCATACGAGATCGGCCTTCGGGCAAGAATTTTGGCATTTTTCTTTACGTTTTGGACATGTCATTCACATATCACGTTTTCGGCATTTTATTTGAGTCCTCACCTAACTATTCGTTACGTTTTATCGGTGTTCAACCTCTTTTTATCGGCAATATTTAGTGCCACTTGATCAGAGTTTGTCGAGTTTACTTCACTGTAGAGCGCCATCTTTATTTTGCAAATTTGTTTATGTGTACTTGTGTCTGACCTTGTGTATTCGGCCAATCAGATTCACAGCTACGCTTTAGCAGTATCGTAGTTGAAGTGATGGCGGAAAGCAGAGTATGAATACCTCGGCTACGGCTATGAAAGCATATATTTATTGTATTAAACAATATTTTATTTTTATTGTAAACTGGAGATAAATGATTTTTGTATTCCGTACGCCAGTTTTCGGGAGGGTAAAGTGTACCAATTTGCTTCATCGGGGATTATTTTTCAGTCAAAATCCCAGTCCTTCATCGTTGCTAAGGCCGTTGCCCAGATGATTATCTGTCGGAAAGGGACTTGTTTTCTTTTGGGTATAAAAGGGATCGCCTGCTGTTTCCAGTTCTTCTTCTTCTTAGTTCTTCTCAGTCTAGTCAGTCGCTCAGTCAGTTCCAGTTCAAGACAGTAAAGAAGTTCATTTCTGATCAATTCACACACACTTTGGTTAGTTTTCACACCATGGCAGATTCAAAGATAGGGAAAGGGGCAGTAAATCCCCTATTTTTCGGAAGTTGCTACCAGTTCTAGCTAATGTTTTCTTAGCTTTGGTAGTCCAAAATTTGTTTGTTGCTTGGAACTTCAACAAACCATGTTTTCTGGTTTTGTTGTCCGAATTTGTTAAAGTTATTTTCAATTAGATCTATTTGGATTTTCAAGTTTACTAAATGTTTTCTTTTGTATAACTTGCCTAGAAGTTTACAAGGATATTTTCCTGACATTTTCAAATCATGTTTTTCTCGGGTTTAGTCAGAGTTCAGCTGCAGTTCTAAATAGTATTCTATTTTGGAAGATTGTGTATCCATTTATTTTATTTTTTAAGCAAATCATATAGCAGTTGTAATAAAGCATCCAGCCCACGCCCAAGCACCCTTTCACGTGTTAGGAGATAGGATTATAGTAGGATTTGGACATAGGGAGTCAGAATTTACAGTGTTTTTCCTGTAAATCGTAGTAAATATTCATTTCCTTTTTGTTAGGACGTACCTACATTTGGCATTGATTTCATGTCATTGTAGAGAAAACTCATGTTATTTCTATTATAGGAATAGGGATTAGGTTGACATTTCAATAAATAAAAGTAGACTAATAAACATTTTCTGGATTTCTGTGTTTTCCAGAATCCAGTATTTTTAATATACTCCAGTGTTATTTTTAATAAAGTTACAATAGTGTTAGTGAACATAATGTGTTAGTAATAACAGTAATAATAAGTTAGTTAGTATTAATAAATAGTAACTACATATGTAAGGTTGAACACCGGGAAAAACGAGTCGAATAGTAATAAATCGGTTTAATATTAGTAAACTTAAGATAAATAATAGTTACAGATATATTGAAATTATAAATTGATATAAAAACAGTTGTAAATTTAACAGAAATTTGCTCACATATCAGTCTTCATTCTTCAACAGCTAAATGGATTCTCATGCTCCACTGCACTTTGATTGTCTGCAAATAGTTCCATTGGTTGTCTCATGAGAAAGTGGACCCTCTTGTCTGTCCAACAAGAGCTCACTTGATCGCCTGGCAGTTCCTGTTCTCTTGAGATAGTCTGTGATATCCGTATCCTTGAATCTCACTTCTCGAGTGATACTGAATGTGTAACTCACATTGACCATAAGTGTTTTTCCTCCATCTTGGTATAATCCGTTGAGTACACGAGAGAAGCTGTGCGCCTCGCACACTTGATCTAGAGAACAGTTCAATTAAGCAATAACAGTACATTATTTGAATACCCGAGGGCGTCAATCGTATATTTGACGGTCAAAATACGGTTTATAGGCGACGCGTAGCGGAGCCTGTAAACGGCCATTTTGACCGTCAAATCAAGATTGACGCCCTCGGGTATTCAAATAATGTACTGTTATTGCGATTCTAATGCAACAAATCAATTTCCTGTTCTATTTTTAACTCGAGAATTTGTAACAATATTAGGAACCAGACTAAACAGGTAACCTACTGTGTCCCAGGTGTGTAGATGGTGGAATTGACGGTCAGTTTTGACCAATCAAAACCTTCATTATATAAATGTTGCATAAGAATTCCCACTCGACCCATTACTTTTATTTTGTTTTCGTATTGTAACAGGGTTTAAATGAATTTTAATGGATTATCTCCCCTAAACCTAAGTAGGCACCCAAATATTGAGTAAATAGTACTTGAGTAGATTATAAAATATTAAAACACAAGGTTGTCTCCTTTGTTTCAAGATTAGTTGTCTAATATTGCGTTCTTCCCTGTGATTGGTTATATTTGATTATTGCGGCAAGGGATAGAAGTTATAGTACCACTATTGAATAGTAACCCCTGGCACGCTACAATATATATATAATTTAATTAAAAGAGTCGATAATATAAGTGAGAAGATTAAGATATAGGGCGATGATTTATCTCATTATTGTATATGGTGCCCAAGGTCGAAAAAGATACTTAGTTTTCGAGTTTTGTTTTCACAAACGGCTAATGATTTTCTAAATGCTAGTACAACTATTAGATTTTATGATTTTTGCTGTCGTAGTAAGATCCTTTGGATACGATTATTTTTAATTTCTCGTTTTTAAGACTACCCTATAAGGGGGGGAGGGATATCGTTAAATAACTAAATACCGAAGTTACTTTAAATTTAAATTCTGCAGATAAAATCTAAACGTTTGGAATACCATAAAATCAAATATGTTAAAAAAAACTGATAGAGAACAAATGTCCAATATGATCTAAAAGTAAAGCCAAAATCAGCTAAGGACAGAGCTTGGCATGCAGAGCTTTAAAATAGTTGCATTCTCAAATAAATCTCAGACCTGAAATATTACCAAAGTATTTGAACCATCGAATGCAAGTTAGATTTGACTTAGATTTTACTTGGCCAATTTATTTGTATTAATTTGAGACTAAATTAACGAAATTTGCCTTTGATGTCATTATTCGAATTTGATCGCTATATTTACATATGTTCCAAAAATAATAAGTAAAATGTTCACAATTGATAAATTTCATGGGGGTACTACGCAAGATAACCTTTTCCTGGACAGATTATAGCGTAATGAAATCTCTCGAATCTGTTGTCAATTTTTTTGTTCCTTGCGTTTTGAATTTCTATGCACATGTACTTACTCTCACATTTAAATTGACATTTCTCTCGATTTAGATAATTTAATGGGGCTATGTTTCATTTTCAACGTTATCATCAGAACAAATGCAGAAGTCCGACGAAAACGTTGAATGTAAACGATATGAATTAACCTACGAAGACTTATATTATAGGACCAGTGTTTTTTTGGGGGGGATTGGCTTAAGTCACACCAGTAACATAATAAATCAAAACTCAGATGGAGCTGAATCTCGAAGCTCTGAAAATCTACACGTGGCAAAACTTCGTAGTCATCCATACGTCTGCATGTATTAAGTTATTCCGTATAATACGTGAAAATAATCGGATTGTGTGATTTCGCATGTCGATCTCATGGCTTTAAATAAATGCAATACACTATCAAAGTAAACAAATGTTATTTTCATCTCTGACAAATTACTGCGAGACAGGTTCGTTGATCCGAGACGCAATATAAGAAAAACGAGTAATTTGATAAACATGCTTATTGTTTTCAATTTAATATAACAAAACCGTATTCAACTCAAGAAAATAAAGAAATATAACTTAAAAACACAATGTATACGATTTTGAAAGAAACTAGCGCACTATATTTTATCGGAAGCACGAAGATCATCTTTACATGTAAGAGCTGTAAATAAGCTTGAAGCCTCACGTGATTTTATCTTGTCATATTAACATCTCTCCGGCCATTTCATGGCTTCGAGATAAAAAAGTATGGTTCATTTTGCCCAAGTTGTGTTTATTTTCAGGAAGTTCCTCTTAGAATTAAATTTATGGTTTCCATTAGAAAATTTTTATTATAAAAGGTACAAATTAAATATTGAAATATATTTTTGATTTGTAAATATTTAAAATCACAACCCTTTTCAAACAAAGGTCAACTTTGAATTTTACCTTGTGGTTTATAGAAATTTACAGTTTTTAATCAAAATTCTAACCCCTTAAAAATACTGAGGCTTCATTCCGTGTATTGCACTCTGTAAATGTCCTTGGTACTGGATTTGGCTTCCTATTTCGATATTTTTTGGATTTGGATTATGGCTGTCCATATTATTTGATTTTAATGCTGCTGATGAGAGGTTACTCCTTGAAACATGTGTACAGCATATCCAAATTTACTGTTTTTATGCAACTTCGGTATTTTAATTTTTTTTTGTATTTTCAACCTAGTTCAATTTACACAAAACACAAATCATTATAAAAAGTAAAACACGCGTATTGACAATGGGTATTTAAATTTTGTTGCTGTATTTAGGGGAAATAAAGGCAACTTTTTATTAAGTCAAAATTTCCATTATTCATGACCTGGCCCTTGATTCCAGTTAATGTCCCCTTCACATACACGAATTTTCTAAATAATAATACGAAACTTTGAAATTTACAATATTCGTAAACCTTAGATCAGACCTTTTGAATGAAACACGACTACGAGTGATTTGCGATTTTTTCATGACGAGTTGCGAATGAATGCGATACTTTTACGATAAAAATTCACGAATCATCACGAAGAAATGCGAGCGCCATATGAATGCAAACGAGTTGTCCAAGAATATACAAATTATTGTGATTTGATCCTAGCGGAATATTGATGAATTTTTTACGATAACTTAATATTTGAGATTTAGTTACGAGTGTAACGGCAATAATTTTCCTTTTGGGTAAAATTTATTCATATATAATTTTAAACTATAAAACCTTATTTAGTCTTAAAATTGAACATTTAAAAAAACTATATATGCCCTATCATAAAAGGAACTTAATATTGTACAATACATTCTGCGACTTTTTAGCTCACCTTGCCAAAGGCCATGTGAGCTTTTGCCATTACTCGGCGTCCGTCGTCCGTCTGTCCGTCCGTCCGTTAACTTTTGTTAAAAAATCTTCTCCTCTGAAACTACTGGCCCAATGCTAACCAAACTTGACCTGAATCATCAACAGGGTATGCACTTTCAAGTTTGTGATTTTTATCTCCGTAGACCAAACAACATGGCCGCTGTTACTAAAAATATAACATAGGGGTAAATTGCTGTTTTTGCAAATAACTCAAAAACCAATACAGATATCTAATTCTGACATGCGTAAAAATGATCAGCATGATGAGATCTACCTACTGTGCAGTTTTAAAGAAAATCTGAAAACCCATCTCAGAGTTATGGCCCTTTTCCTGTAAAATTTTCAAAATTTTTGCATTTTTTATTTTTTATTTCAAAAAGTGTAACAGATAGAGGTTAAGTGTAAATTGCAAAAATGTTCAGCATATCAAGATCTACCCAACCTGAAATTTTAAAGAAAATCCATAAACCGTTGTAGGAGTTATTGCCCTTTTTCACCAAATTTTTAAAATATTTGTATTTTTCGTCTTTTATTTCCAAAACTATAGAAGATGAAGATTAAGTGTAAAATGATGAAATGTTTGAAATGCTGAGGTGACTTTAAAACTGGTGTTGAAAATAGTAAGTTGACCGCCATTTTCAAAATGGCCGCCAAAAAAAGGCGGGAAAATTCAACATTGTCGGATTTCAATGAAATTTGGTTTCCAAATAGATATTGATGTTGCGACTTCAAAACCTGTGTTGAAAATTGTTCGTTTACGGCCATTTTCAAAATGGCTGCCAAAAAAGGCGGGAAAATTCAACATTGTCCAATTTCAATGAAATTTGGTTTCCAAATAGGTATTGATGTTGCAACTTCAAAACTGATGTAAAAATTGTTCGTTGACCGCCATTTTTAAAATGGCCGCCAAAAAAGGCGAGTAAATTCAACATTGTCCGATTTCAATGAAATTTGGTTTCCAAATAGGTATTGATGTCACAACTTCAAAACAGATGTTAACAATTGTTCGTCGATGGCCATTTTCAAAATGGTCGCCAAAAAAGGCGGGAAAATTCAACATTGTCCAATTTCAATGAAACCTGGTTTCCAAATAGCTATTGATGTTGCAACTTCAAAACTGAAGTTGAAAATTATTTGGTGACTGCCGTTTTCAAAATGGCCACCAAAAAAGGTGGGAAAATTAAATGTTGTCTGATTTCAATGAAATTTGGTTTCCAAATAGGTATTGATGTCGCAACTTCAAAACTTATGATGAAAATTGTTTGCTGACTGCCATTTTCAAAATGGTTGCCAAAAAAGGTGGGAAAATTGTTTGTTGACCGCCATTTACAAAATGATATCTCTGTTTAAAAACTGGTGTCGAAAGTGGTCCTTAGCAAGAGCGTTTTTTGTAAATAAAGCCCAAAAAAAGAAAAATAGTACAACATGATCAGACTTTAGATACTGTTCAAGATATTGGTGTTGTTAGAGGTACTAAAGTTTGAGAGACTGATGATCAACTGTGTAACTTACAATGTTACCACAATTTTGGCAACTGAAAGCCAGGTGAGCGATACAGGCTCCTGGGAGCCTCTAGTTCTCACTCGTGGACAGAGGAAAAAAATTAAATCGGCATGACCTTTCCATCCTACGTTTAGAAGGAGGACAAGACTCAATTTGAGAAGCGATCAAATTTTATTATCACATCGTTAAAATTCGTAAAATACTCGCATTTAAATGGAAAGCAGTCTCTGAAGTATTCGTATGAATTCGGAAAGTAATCGCATTAATTCTCAGAATGATCGTGTAAATGCGTGTCTATCAGTTAACCAATCCCAAAACGACCGTATACAAGTTATATATATATGTTCCAGACCATACGCGTATTTGGACCGTACGCGTGCGGTCCGGACCGTATGCGTATACTCATATGGTCCGACCGTACGCATATGGTCGGACCATACGCGTACGGTCGGACCGTATGAGTATACTTGTACGGTCCGCTTCGAGCTGGACCATATGCGAATATTTAGACCATATGAGTACAAACAAAAAGACAGACACTACATTCGTTATTCAACAAAAAAGTAAGTTGCAGTCAAAACTGATAGCACTAACTACACTAAAAATCGTATAAATTATTAGGTCTTTATAAAAATTATAAATTACTAATATAACTGAAATGAAATTACAGAAGCAGTGAAATAAAAAATCATTTTCACATTTTCACACAAATTTTTAAAGGTAATACATAAACTTCATTTTTACATTGAGAAGTTTTGTTCGTGAACAGGGCGTATTCCTTTTTGGACACTGTGTAATTTCCGCTGTTATATTTATTCAGCCGTCCCTGTGCAAGATATTGGGATTTGCACCCTTTTTGGGGGTAAATGGGAAAAATGTTGTTCCTTATAGGTGGTATTCAATGATTTTTTTCAGGATTTTCACACAAGAAGATCATATATTTTACTTCAATTAAAATTCCATTTATTGTTTACGAAGAACTAGTTTTTCTTTATTATTTCATCTCAAATAGAGTTCAATTAATATAAGTTAATTTCATAAACGCATCTCCAAAACATAATTACAGTAAAGTATATTCTTATTTTCTCTTATAATTTCTTTAAAACAACGATGTTTATCATATCTTATTATTTCTAAACATAAGAGCTTAATTCAATAAATAATATTGTATGTTGTATATTAATTTATTGATATATTATCCAAGAACACGCAATACTTTGAAATAGCCAGACCGTACGCGTACGGTCCGACCATACGCGTACGGTCCGACCGTATGGGTATTTCGAAAAATAAATACTCGTATGGTCCGGACCGTACGCGTATGGTCCAAATACGCGTATGGTCTGGAACATATATATTGAACTGATATTTGTTCCATCTAGTGATATTGTGATGGTGGGAAAGTCATCATACGAGCCTGTCCATCAAAATATCACGTGATGGAACAAATATTAGTTCAATATATGGCTTGTATCAAGAAGGACACGTCATTCAAAGTTTAACTAATTATTGTCACGTGCACGTGGCTATGTGACAATCTTAATTTTCATTTAGAGCAGAACGATGAATTTCATGAGTCGAATGCTGCTATGTTGTATGCAGAGCACATATTTCTAGAATTAAAGTGAAAGATGCAACACCAAGCATAATATGTAACCAGTTTCCTTTTTTTGATACTATTTGTAATTAAGCAATAACAGTACATTATCTGAATACCCGAGGGCGTCAATCGTAGATTTGACGGGCAAAATGCAGTTTATAGGCGACGCGTAGCGGAGCCTATAAACGGATATTTTTACCGTCAAATCAAGATTGACGATCTCGGGTATTCACATAATGTACTGTTATTGCGATTCTAATGCAACAAATTAATTTCATGTTCTATTTTTAACTCGTGAATTTGTAACAATATTAGGAACCAGAATAAACAGGGAACCTACTTTGTCCCAGGTGTGTAGATGGTGGAATTGACGGTCAGTTTTCACCAATCAAAACCTTCGTTATATAAATGTTGCATTAGAATTTGTTCTTTCTCAGCTGCTACATATTTCTGTAAATGGATTTCCAAATGTCTTGATTTGATCTGCACTGAAGAGACATAAGTTGTGCAGAAACTAAATTCACAGTACTTCGGTATTTTGTTATTTAAAAACAGACTTCAGGACAAGGGAGGTCAAGCCCAACTTGAACTATATGACAGCATTGTTAGCCAGGTAAGTAATTTAAGCATTTTTAAGCAACTATTATGTTGAAGGTTTGTGATAATACTGAAGTTAGTGTATTTTAGTACGCTATATAGCATACATGATATATTTGATATTACTGATTATTCGGATTGCGTTTGGTTTTATGCATTTAAACATTTTTTGAAATTATGGATTTCCTTTGTTTGGGTTCTAGTGTTGCTGATGAGGAATAAATTTCCGAAATGGCCGTACAGCTCATTAAAATTAGTGCAGTTGGAGTTAACATATGTGTTATGGTCTCATGTTCATTTACTCCATATCCTTTATGAATACATTAATTTGTTAGGGTTCCAAATAGTATGATTTTCAGGAGCGGATTCAGGATTTTTGGAAGTGGGGCGTATATTTTCTGAAAAATAGTATGAAAACCGCTTTAAATATTTCATTTTCTCCTACATTTAGTAACGATAGGTTGAAAATACATGCATACGGGTAATGTCTTTAACGGTGAAAAGGAGGGGCTGCATAAAATAATTTATTTTTCAAGCAAAGGTGTATTACAGATAAAAGGATTGTATTGGTACACACAAGTAACAGTAGGATAGTAAGATATGTTGCAGAATACCGAAATACGGAGATATAAGTTAGTGTGGACAAACTTGGAACATTATAAAAAGCATATACTTGAAAGAGGAAATTAAAGAGACTTTACCACTCTGGAAAATAGACAAGTTTAACAGAAATATATTTTGCCCGTTGCAGACGGGCAGGTCTTAGCCCATACATAAAGCATTAACTGTAACAAACCCCGTATCTAAGCGAGAATGATGATAATATCGGTGCAAAGTTGAAACTAGGGAGATGAAACACCAGCAATGTATAAGGCCGTCTTTGACATTGCAGCGTATATAGCTGTTGTTAATTTTTCTTCACCATGACACAATAAAATTTCATTTATTGCAGAATCGTAAGTCATTTCTTGCAAGGATTTTTATGCATTATTTGTTTTTGCTGGAATTCTAATTAATCGATATCGACAGCATGGGCATCGAGCATTTATTGGAGATAAGCATTTCATTATAAACATATTATTGATAATATGTAGGTGCAGTTTCTTGTACACTGACTTCCAGAAATTGGAAGTTGTACCTCTGTCTTGGCTCCACCTTCAACATAGGTATTAGGATTTATTGAACAGTGGTTTTCTTAAAAAAAGGAACATCATTGTGATACAATTATCCTAAATACATGTAAATCGTAAAGCATTTAAGGAACCATATTGTACCCGATAAATTGCGAATACTAAAAGTACTTTACAGTACGTTTTGTTTCGAATGAATAACAATGACTGGCGAATTGTTAAGATTTGTTTCCGAGCTCTTGCAGAATGGAATAATCGATAAAGATTCGTGGACATACGTGTAAAAATTTTTAACATGCCAAAAAAAAGAATCATGTCCTTACAGGAATCGACCCGAATATCTACGAATGTCTACGAGTTATTTACGAATGTCGGCGAGTCAAATACATATGCTTGCTAACGACTATGAATCGATCATTCGTAAAAATTCGTGTATTTCATGGGGTATAAAATAAAATGTCACCAAAGAAAATAACTATGACATCATTATTTCCATCGGCATGGTCTCCACTTTCTAAATAAGTATAATACAGGTGTGTGTTGTTCCTTAACTCAAATCCAGGAAACGGGAAAATCGTATCTCGGTAAAGTAGAAATAACGCTCATGATTGATAATAGTTAAAACAGGCCTGAAAAGAAGAGGTAAAGACAAAACTAAAAATAAGAGAGAACGAAACGAAGACGATAAAGACATAGAATTAATGCACTTGCAATGACATAGCAGGTTTGACATAAGATATTCTATATGGGGTAATCATGACCACGTGTTGACATTACATATTCAATATGGGGTAATTATGACACAAACTTGAAAACAATACTGTATAATTAAAAAACGAATGATAATGTGTTGGTAAGGTGAGCTGCAAAGGTAGAATATATGATTCCGAATGCCAACAGTGATGAAAATCGTCTTGTTTACACTCCAACTCATATGGTAAATGGGAGGCACTCCTTAGTTAAAGTCTAAAGAAAAAACTACGTCAACTAAACTTTAAAAAGCGTAAAAAGAAATGCGAAATTCACCTTAGGACAGCACTGTACATGTAAGCGCTACAATCAATTTGTTAAGTTTCTGACTAAAAGTTTTGTTGATTTATATTTGATCGGTTTCAAGCCATCACCGCAAATGATGCAAGGAGCTGTCAAAAAGGAAAATGTCCATTTGTAGACTCTAGAAATTCTTCTATGTTCTAGGTCCAATAAATTTCCGAATGAATAATGGAGCAACAACCAAAAATTTTAAATCCAATGTACATGACAACAAATAAATTACATACAAACAGAGAACGTAAATGACGAAGACGAAACTAAGAGAACATAATACAAACGCCACAAAAAAATAAAGCAATAAGAGAGTGAATCCCATAGCTCGGAAGGAAATAAAGTTTTCTTTTCTTTTTGCCATTCCAAGCGAAAAGAAAATCGAACATTTTTTTAGCTAGACGAGATCTCAATTACATAACCACAATTTGGTCATGCGCAGACAAGAGAGAGTTGTAGAGATAATAACTCAAACCATAAAAAGGCTATGTTATTTTTCTTAGATATGGTGTACTTGTACATGAGATTATATGTCATGAGTACATTTTGTTTTTAACTATTATCTAAATTTATGTAAATTCTAAAACTAAGGTTTAACTCCTTTCATCGTAGTTTTGTCCTTAGTCATATTTGATATTACTGATTATTCGGATTTCGTTTTGATTTATGCATTTTTAACAATTTTTTTTAAACATGGATTTCCTATGTCTGGTTCTAGTGCTGCTGATGAGGAATTAATTTCCGAAATGGCCATACAGCTCATTAAAACTAATTGCAGTTGGAATTAACATATGTGTTATAGTCTCATGTTCATTTACTCCATATCCTTTCATAAAATATGAAATTGGAAAGTAATCATTGGTCAAATACAGACGACAACAACATAAGATGATTAAACAAGGAATGGATTTAGTCAAATCCTTGGATCAAACGAAGACTATACTTAAGCTTTGTACAGTGGGAGGAAAAATCCTTCATGAAAATCACATAATAACCTAGATTAAAAGAAATAGTTATCTAAATCGAGTCGAGAGCAAAGCTATTAATGAGCTGCTAGTTCTTGATCAAATAAAACTAAAACAAAGTCATGAAAATTCCAATTAAATCGAAAACAAAAATATTTATGATATTCCTTAGAGACAAATTCCATTTTGAATCAAAACTATCTCTTTGAAACTTTGAACTCTTATAAAAAAAATCTCTTATATTTGGGCTGCTTCTCTACAACTGAAGCAAATTCATGAGCAAATAAAGTCATTCAAAATTGGTTGAAATGGTTATTCATTGATTCATCTGGTTGCATTTTATCAAGAGAAGTAGCCCCGGAAAAATAAATGACATTTGTCCCAACCTCAATGATTTATAGAGTTACTTCTTGTGTAGAGAGGCAGCCTAGAAAATATAAGCCAAATCTGTCAAGAGTTTGTGCGAAAGGACATGGACCTAAAACACTTGACTTGGAAAGATGGGTCGAATCATCACTACCACAAAATCTTTGTAGAAGAAAAATATCGCAAATCAAAAACCAGAAATTAACAAATTTATACAATGAAATATTCCTTAGTCAAACCAAGACAAGTAAAAAAAATAATCTATCATTAAACTAAGACTAAAACAAAGTTCAGAAGAAACAAATCTATACAAAGAATGTTCCATTGTCAAATTGTGAACAGAACAGAGTTACATATATGAGGAAATATTGTCCTTCATCAAACAAAGTTTTCACAAAGCTACGCAGAGGAGAAAAATCTTATTCAAAACAAAACGGAAGTGTATAAAGGAACAATTTTTAGTCAAATAAAGGACAGAATAAAGCTACTCGTGTGGACATAATTCTTTGCCACATCACCAATACTATAAGAAAGCTATATGGGGGAAGAAAAAAACTTTAATCAAACCAGATGTTTAAAAAGCTATACAAAGAAACAACCCTTAGTCAAATTAAGATAAGAATAAACCTATCAATGAGGAAGTAAGCCTTTTAGTAGGGTGCCCGAGGTCCAAAATGACGCTTAGTTTTCGAGTTTGGGTTAACGGAATCACACACGGCTAATTTTTGTTTTAAATGATAGAACAACTATTAAATTTCAAAGTTTTAGCTGTCGTAGAAAGTTCCTGTGCTCACGATTTCTCCAATTTCTTTTTTCAGGGTACCCTACAATAGTGCTTTGGATATGGTATCTTTAAAGTTATAGAAAATGGTAGTGCTCTCTTACATGTTAATAAAAAGCTATTTACGGTAAAGTCAAGACCTGAAATATTTATTTGAATCATAGAATGCAAGTTATTTTTTACTGGTTTTTGTCATTTATCGGTATTAATATCAGGGTAAATTTGAGTCTAAATTAACGACATTTTCATTAAATACGAAATAACTATGCTTTATTTCTGAAGTATTCCAACTTATACAAATTGTACTTATGCTCCAAAAATCATGGATGTAATGTCCACCGTTCAAGCGAAATCAAATAAAAAGCCAAAATTTGCGTAAAACTTTCAAAAGTAAGTTGATATGAAGACCATGCCAATTGGTTATGTTCTTTTGAGTGTACAACGAAAGATAACTCTAATCATTTCTTGTCAGAATTACTTGACAAGCCCAAGTCTAGTTAAATAGCGGGAATCTAGTAACAATTTTACATTGCTTATGTTTTGATTTTCCAAGCACGTGTATTTGTTTTCACGTTTCAAATCACTTTTCCATATCATTTCAGATATGTTTCAGAGGAAACAGTCTTACTCAGATTTATGTCAGTGTGTGCTTTTGGGGAAAAATTGACTTATCTATACCAATAACAAAAGTACGATTTATTTCTCCTAAACTTAGTTCATTTGTTAAGCGTTTAGTTTTAAAATTAAATTCAAGCTTTCCTTTAAAGAAAACTCCTATAAAAGTCGGAAATGCGCAGTTCTTTATATCCGAAAGAACCCCTCATATCACGGATGTGCAAATATTCAAAATGATGGGCCTTTGAAAAAAATGCCACCTTTGAAACTTGTTGAATAAAGACAACAGACAAATCATTATAAAAAGTCAAACTAAAGAACTCTCCAATAAAATTTACAACAATATTCGAATTTCGTTGCAGTTTTATCTGTGAAATCAAGCTCACTTTAAAATGCATCAAAATTTTAGGAGTTGACCTTTGACCCCATCTAAAATAAAATGTGACCAAATTCAATCTCTACGACATCGTCATTTCGATGCGCCATCGTATCCTGTTTCCAAACATGTATAATACAGGTGTTTGTTATTCCGTTAACCCAGAATCGGAAAAATCGTCTCTTGGGCACCCTACTATTTGTGAAACCAACTTGTACCTAGTTGGGCAGAAAGCAATTCTTTGCCAAAACCAGACGTTAACGAAGTTTCCATAGCCGCCATAGCCGAGAATAAATCTAAGCCCCTGATTTTCACAAATCTTTATGCACGAAGCTTCTGCGGAAATGTTAATAATGAGACCGGAACCCAGCCTAATATTTACAGATTCTAACGCGGCAGTGGCGGATGTTTTGATAAAAGTGCTTTTTATCATTTAACTGTTTGAAAATATTTCATCGTTTTACACTCTATACTACTCCCCCTATATGATAAAAATCAGTCGCCGGCAAATAATACGTCAGTGGGACGTCAGACTTTCTGTAAATATCAAAGATCCATGAAAATCTATACACACGGCAAATTGGTAGATCAAAAGAACTGCATAGAAAATAACTAATATAGAGAACTGATTCGATCAAAGCGAACATAAAGTACATAAAGCTGACTTTTTGTGAAAACAGTATGTTGTTATAAATTTTATATAGCAACAACGTTACTTTTGTGAATACAGTATGTTGTTATAAATTTTATATAGCAACAACGTTTCTTTTCAACTCACAAAAACGGATTTTGAAAGAATTGATTTATATTTGATCGGAAGAACGCAGTTCATTAAGTAATAGCAATGTCTATCATCTGATATCTCTCGAATGGTTTTATGAAAAAAATTGTGAGTTTCAAGTAAAAATGATTCTAAAGATATTTATATTCAAACAAAGTAGGATGAGGGGGTCTCGTTACAATTGCTGGGGTATTTGTTGAATTTGGAGGACAAATATTCCAACAGTCAAAGGGGATACATACGGGACTAATTGTATGACACATTATGTCGATTTGGAATCTTTATTCATATGAATCTGGGTTTATCATAGGCTGGAGTTCAACGAAATGCTCATTCATTGAAAAATCATCAATTCAAAGATTATTGTGGTTCATGTATATACCAAAAAGAACTTATTTATTAACGAGACCATCATCAGTTTCATACCTGGATTTATACCTGGGTATAAATGGCTCCAGACCTTTACGAGGAGCATGATGGTTTTTGGACTTTTCATGTGATTTTTTTATGTTTTTGAGCAATAATTTCCCTACATCTCAGGCATTTGGCGTCTACTTTTCACAACTCATTCGCTATTATCATGCCTGTACAATATATATTGTAAACAGAACGAAATCACAGTCTCAAAAAGGTATCCATTAACAACCGTTGCCATGGTAAGTACAGAAGTCTCTCGTTCGTCACCATCATCTAACAGACCGACTTTGAATTAGCACAGAGTGACAGGTACCTCGATTGGAGAAAATCATGCTTACCCTTCCGGAGGACTTGATGATACCCCCAGTTTTTTTGCGTCCACATTGCTGGTGCATTATATTTGTGACGCTCTTGTTAAGTTTTGTTTATTTGTTTTGTCTCTGTGTTGTTTCTATTGCTTTACACATGAATGACCGCATCAATTTTATCCTATAGCTTTTATCCCCTTTTACTTTTTTAGCTCACCTCACGAAGTGAGGGGGGCTTATGTGATACCCCTAGCGTCCGCGTCGGCGTCCGGTTAGGAAGAATGGTTAAGGTCCATTCCTGCTTACTGACATGCCCTACATCAATCATATTGGTATGCCTGATGCATCTGGGATGACGACTGGAATGCATGCTTCGGATGCTGTCTCTGACCTACATTTTACGCATGAGCGACTTGGTTAGGTAGAATGGTTAAAGTCCATTCCAGCTTACTGACATGGCCCATATCAACCATATTGGTATGTATGATGCATTTTGGGATGACAACAACAATGCATGCTTCGGATGCTGTCTCTGGCCTACATTTTATGCATGAGCGACTTTGTTAGATAGAATGGTTAAAGTCCATTCCTGTTTACTGACATAGCCCACATCAACCATATTGGTATGAATGATGCATTTTGGGATGACAACAACAATGCATGCTTCGGATGCAGTCTGTAAACTACAATTTATGCATGACTGAATCTGATATAAAGAATGATAATAGTCCATTCCTGTTTACTGATATGTGCAACATGTGACAATGCTGCGCAACGAGTTGAGCTTACCAGGCTGTGGCTGCTTTCAATGTTTTTGCTTCGATTTCGTATAAATAGATATGCATTTAATATTTGATTTTATTTACAAACAATAACATACTGGATGGAACCAAAATATATTTATGAAGTACATCATTCATTTTGAATTAAAAATGTGTTTCCCCTTCTTGGTTTTATGGTGGGTATAAGACTTCAGTAATTGATGACAGGGTGCGAGTGGCTTTTACCGTTTTTGAGCTGTAGAGAGAAAAAATATGCAAAATCCCTTCTTTAAGTGGGATCTGTTTCATCTAACTCCCCAGTGATAAACTTTGTAGAATGTAGAAGTCCACAGCCATTTTGTGCAAAAAATAATGTCAAAAAGGTTCTTATTCAATGTGTTGTTCTCGTGTCGTGTTGTGTTATGATTTATGAATATTTTATCTGATTCAAAATTCTGTTGTCGTGTCATGATGTGCTTTGATTCATGAATATTTTAACTTATTCAATGTGCTGCTGTCGTGTCAATTTATGAATATTTTAAGAATCTATATCTCATTTTTCCTCTGTCAGGGACTGTCGTATCATGCTGTGCTTTGATTCATGAATATTTTAATCAGAATTTATATCTTTTTTTTTAATCTTCCATGGTCTATAGCAGAGAAGCAACATTTTATCAACATACTTTGGAGAAGAGAACACAGTTAAGAAGTCTTCTGTGTTATAACGTCAAAATTAATGTAGTATGGGACATGTATCTGTGTGTGGAAAAACCTTTTCTTTCGATTTAAAGTTTTGTTTTATTATACTTTTATTGCTCTATCTCTCAATAACCTATCGATTACATTTCTATATGCTGCAAAATGGGGGCACAAATGTTAAAGCAGTGGATAGCAATTTGATGTCAACATGTGATTTTGTAAAACTTGACGATGATACGTCGGTAACGGATTTGCTAAGACCTGTAAATATTTCTTGTCACGCCTGGCGGTCATTTGTTCATTTCAACAAATCTGGATTTCTTCACATAAACAGCACAGCAATCAGAGCCGCCAACTTCACAGAAGGACACCTGACTTGGGAATATTCAGTCATTGACACGAGCGAGTTCGATCATATTAAACTTTCCAACCCACTTCCGCTTATAATGCCGAAATACATTCCAGAAGAATTTATTCATGTGACTGGTACGAATTCTAAAGGTGTCATTGTATATTCAAATTTTCATTTTAATTTGAATACTGGTCGCAATAATAGGAATCTGTCGAATGAAACAAACGCTCAGATGAGTTTGATTATCGTTGGGTTTGACTCAGTTTCTAGATTTGTTGCCGAAAAGAAACTACCAAAAACATTGGATTTTGTAGAAAATAAACTTGGTGGATATGCTTTCAAGAAATACAGCAGAGTTGGCGACAATACTTTACCAAACCTACTCGCAGCTTTTACGGGGAGAAAATTATTAGACACAGTATTATCACCATAGGAAGTTCCATCGTTTTACCAGGAATTGCTAGAGAGGGGATATATTGATTGTTATTCAGATGACTGGGCACCATGGCCAGTTTCTTTTCTTGTGAATTATCCGAAATATACACACTTTTTTCATTCTATTGTCGGTAGTCCAAAGGTGGTGAAAAATTATCAGAGACAATCAGGAACACTGGAACTTATTAATTTTACAACGAATGGGGTTTGTTTTGGCAACGAGTTCTCCCATAATATTGTTCTTCAATACGGAAAACAGTGTATTGAACGCTATATTAATAAACGAAAATATGTTTTTATATGGAATAACATAGCTCATATCGGTCCAAGGCCATTATCATTAGCAGATGAGGGCACAGTTAATTTTCTTCGCTGGTTGAATTCATCGGGCCATCTTGATAATGCAGTTTTAGTCCTAATGAGTGATCATGGTCCACGTTATGGTGCTTTTGCCCAGCATTATGTCGGCAGAATTACGGGCAATAGTCCTTTAATGTCGCTCTACATCCCTCATCATATAAAACAATCATATCCTCACATTCGTCAAAATTTACAAAGTAACATACAAAGACTAA
Organism: Modiolus philippinarum; assembly: GCA_002080025.1. Taxonomy (NCBI): domain Eukaryota; kingdom Metazoa; phylum Mollusca; class Bivalvia; order Mytilida; family Modiolidae; genus Modiolus; species Modiolus philippinarum. The sequence continues at coordinate 70,273 of MJUU01001615.1, forward strand.
CTTGTCATTTTGATTTACATGAAACCCTCAAAGATATAGTGTTTCAAAATTTTCAGAAAACTAAACATCCATCTGGAGGAACAATTTTCCAAAGAGGGATAAGTCTTTTTCAAGAAATTCCAAAAGACAGAACGTGCTATGACGCTTCAATAGTTGAGAGTTATTGTCCATGGTACAAACGGGAAAATGTCCCTACAACTACTGATTCTGTCAAAGAAGTGTCAGAATTTGCGGTTACAAAAATAAATGAAAAAATATCAAAAGTGAAATTTCGTTGTAAAAAACATAACATTGTGTTCATAAAATCAGCAGAAATTCAGTATAATCCATCACCCTCGACCAAATACAAAGAAAGGGCAAAAAGACATGTAGTTGTTTTTAAAACAGGACCTGGATTCGGAATTTTTCAGGCGGTCGTCGATTACAAAAGTTCTGAAGACATGACGTTAATAGGAAATATTGATCGTCTCAATGTTTATGGAAATCAGTCTAATTGTGTTAAGGGGAAGTCTAAACACACAGATATTCCAAAATTTTGTTATTGTTACTAAAATGATACATACTTATTACTTATAATGTCAAAAAATTCATCAGGTTGGCTTCCTCAAATTATAAAAATCCATGATCTCGGCATAAAAAGTATATTATTTGTATTTTTTGATAAATATATTATATTATATCATACATTGCATGCTGAAATTGTTTTGGTATAATTAAATTAAAGGTAAATTAAAGGAGTCGAAAAAATAAGTGAGAAATAAAGATTTATAGAGATGATTCATCTCATCATTATAAATAGTTTGATGCCCTGGGTAAAAAAAAAAGATTCTTAGTTTTCGAGTTTTCGTTAATGGAATCGCACACGGCTAATATTTGTTCAAATGGTTGAACAACTATTGACTTTTATTTTTGGCTGTCGTAGCAAGTTCCCATGGACTTGTTTAATTTCTCATGTTTTTAAGACTTTCCTAAAACGGAGCTTGGATACCTTTTTTAGCTATGCAAAAAAGTAGGATTCTCAAATAGTTTACAAATTGAAAGCTATTTGCATGAAAATCCAGACATGGGATATTAAATTCAACCATTGAATGCAAGTTAGTTTTGACTAAATATTACAAGGAGTGAAACGCCCACCGTCACAGAAATATTAACAAATTTCTTTTAAAAAGGTTGATAAGCAAGCCTTTACTCTGAGAAAAATGTATTGTGAACAAACAGAGGTATTATTTTCCTTTTGACAACTAGATTACTTTACGGACCCAAGTCTAGCCAAATAACTTAAATCTGTTGTCAGTTTTTGTCCCTCGCGTTTTTGAATTATTATGCACATATAAACAATGCAAGGATATGGAGTAAATGGTAATGAGACAAGTCTTTACAAATACATGGTAGAACCAAGAAATTTTCTACATCTTGAAGTCACCCTGAGGGGTTCAACAATGAGCTTTGCTAAAACCTAGTAGTAAGTTCAAGACGAGCTAATGACGAACAATGCTACATCCATGTGTTTCTCCCACGGGTTAGGATTCGTCAACAAAGATGAAAATGGCATCCATTGTCCAACAAAAGCATTAGTGTCAGCTAATAAACAATAACAACATACAGATGAGAAAAGGGCGCGCAGCAAGTCAATTTTAAGAAATTTCGTATCAGAACAGCATTTGGAAATTTCAAAAGAAATTGTAAAATGCCAAATTTGAAGGTATGATAGAATATCTACATGAGAAATTCTCTAAAAAAACACCATAACCGAAATATATAGAAATATAAAAAAGAAGGGAAACAGGGAACGTGTCATCTCTCGCACTGGTAATCTTTTTACGGACTCAACACTGCAGGAGAGACAAATCCAAGTAGGAATTTCACAATGAAAGGATATGGAATTAATTCTCATGTGACAAAGACTCTACAAATACATGGTAGAATCAAACAATGGTACAAAACTTTTATTGAAGTCACAATGAGGCCTTCAACAATGAGCTTTGCTCAAACTTCATAGTAAGTTCAAGACGGACCATAGCACCGATTTAAGCGGAATTCAATGCTAATTATCGAACAACGCAACATCCATGTTTTTTAGACCACTAATGCTGGATAATCAACAAAAGTAAAATTTACTGTCAATGTGTTCTTACTGTCACTTTCGTCCGTTGTACGACAAAACACTAGTGTCCTAACCTGGCAGACAACTACAACATGCAGACAAACACAGGGTGCTCATCAAGTCGATTGTAAGGATAGTGAGATTTGGACACTATAAACTAACAGGTGGTCAGAATAACATTTGCAAATAAGAACAAAAATAATAAAATGCCAAATTTTGAAGGTATGATAGAAATTCTTCAAAGAAGAAGTACAATTTGTACCGATAACAAAATGTAAAAAAGTAAGGTTCATTTTGCTCAAGTTGCGTTTATTTTTTTCGAAAGTTGCTGTAAAAATTGAATTTATGGTTTCTTTTAGACAATTATTTCATGAAAGTTTTAAATATTTTGAATTATATTTTGAAGGTTCATATATTCAAAATCACGACCCTCGTAAACCAAATACTTTGCCAGACTATCCGAATTCTAACGGGCGCAAACTGTGAACTTCTCTCCGCCAATCTGTTTCTCCACTCTAATTAAGGATACGACATACACTTCCACATCGGCCTCATTTCTTGACTTTCATCTTGAATTTGACGAAAGAGATAGACTTCAAACTAAGCTGTCTGAGAAACGCGATGACTTCACTTTTCCAATGGCCAATTTCCCTTTTCTTTTTAGCAACATGCCAGTAGCACCGGCAGATGGAGTTTATATCTCTGATCTCATTCGCTACTCAAGAGGCTATGGTCGATACAGTGACTTCCTTTATAGAGTCCGGATAATCAAAAATAAGCTACTTAAACAAGGATATTTTACCCATACTTTGAAGTCATCACTCCAGAATTTTTACGGTCGACGTCGCCATCTTGTGGACCACTGTTGGATATCTGTTTACCAGATGACAACAGATCTTTCCCTTTAAAAGCTTGATTGTTGTTTCCTTTACCGGATTTGACTTTACTACCGGATTTTAATGCTCAACACGGCGGGTGTCTTAGAAGGAGCAGGATACTCTTACTCTATAGGTGCACCTATTCTCAATCATAGTTTTTATGGGGTCCGTGTTGTTCATATTTGTATGTGTGTATTTTTCTGTCCTGTGTCGTACTCATGCTATGTCTCCCTCTAGCATAGTACTGTCTTTAGCTGAGTTTGGCTTCTCTTTTTAGATCCTTTTGGTAATTTGTTTTCTTTCAGCAGTTACACTTATCTTCGTTTATGGATTTCCAAATATTTTGATTTGATCTTCCCTGAAGAGACATGTTGTCGAAATGCTCATATGCAGAAACTAAATTCACAGTAACTTCGGCATTTTGTTATTAAAAACCAGATATCAGCAAATTTATACACAGAAATATTCCTAAATCAAGACGAGTATAACAAATAATCTGCACTTGAAAAACCAAGACTATATCAAAGATATGTAAGAAAAAAATTCACAATGTTATACAAAGAATGTTCGTTTGTTAAATAATAACAGGAAAAAGTTACTTATATGAGGAAATGGTCCTTGATCAAACACTTTCAAAAAACTATACAGAAGAAAAATCTTTAGTCAAAACAAGACGTTGACGAAGATGTAAAAACGAAATAATATTAGTTTGATAAAGAACCGAATAAAACAGCTCGTGAGGACATAATCCTTGATGAAACTAATACCATAGGTCAAAACCATATGTTAACAAAACTATACAACGAGAAAATCCTCAGCCAGTTCACGATGAGAAAAAAATCTATAGATGAGGAAATAAACCTTCGTTGAAACCAGCCATAATATAGTAATAAAGAAAACATTTCTTTGCAAAACCAGACGTTAACGAAGCTATATAATGAAATTTCCCTTAGCCAAAAAACAAATCTACGTCCTTGGTCAAATCAAGATTATAACAAAGCTATGTATAAACGTCAAAACCAGACATATATATACAAAGTTAAAAAATGAAATACTCCCTAAGCAAATCCAGGCTAAACTAAGTTGTGTAAAATGGAAGTAAGATTAGGCCAAATTCTCAAAGAGGACAGCCACATGGAGTACAGGTATGTTTTATGATTTACTCAGCTATGCAGAACTCTGTTCACTAGATTTTATTCATCTGTTACACCTGTTCATGCTGTTATCAAAACAGATACTTTTTTATGGTGTCTTCCCACTTATCCAACTTTTTAAAAATCACTATTCCCAGTATTCCAACTTTTTATTTAATTGTCAAGGGGTATGTTTATTTAGTACGTGATAATAATGAGTCAGAAAATTAATTAACGAAAAAATTGTTCCATGGATAAAATTTTTGTTGATTTAATATTGAAAATTAAAAACTTTCTTAAAATATGACCAATAAATACAGTTTTTTATGGAAAAGGAAAAATATTACTTTAAAATCAAAAAGAAAAAAAAAGTAAATGACACAATTACAAGAAATATTTCTAGGGGACAACCATTTGATTTTCAGGGGTAGGCTTGGGCGATTTTGTAAATAAATAATTTAATCTTGGTGCCAGTGACAGTAAATATTCTTATCCTACTTGTCATGAAAATAAATAATTTAATTTTGATTTGAAGAATAAATTTTTGTTGCAAATGCAACTGAATAATTTGAAGGGACATTTGGTGAAAATAGATGATTTGTTTGAGATTTTCGTAAAGATAAATTTTCTAGGCAAAATCGCCCAAGCCTTCCCCTGAAAATCAAATGGTCGTCCCCTTAATCACATGTACTGTTTCAAAAGCGCCCAAGCCTATTAATTTGTGAATTTTATGTGTGTATTTCTGACTTTTCAACGACTACTCAATAACCATTCAGCACTATTTGCTTTGCATATCAGCAAATGCACGGCAATCCACAAACCATATTCAGTCTAACTATGGCAAATGCACAAGCACAAGTAGGTTATATTCAACACGCTTGGGGAATTACACAGGCTCTGGACTCAGGACTCCAACATTTTTAACATTGGATTTAAGGCTCAAGGCTCCTTAGACAACTAAGACACTAAGACTCCGGGCAACACTAGGACTCTGGGCTCCAACACTCATTACTGGAAATGCACTGAGAAGCACTGTCAAGATACAGCAAACACCCGTGGAAATGTTAATTTATGTACTAGATTAAACAAATATTTCTTTTGTTTTTTT
>MJUU01001615.1:75611-89805 GCA_002080025.1 Modiolus philippinarum
GTAATTTGTTCTCTATCAGCGTTTACACATATTTTGGTTCATGGGTTTCCAAATGTTTTGATTTTATCTGCACTGATGAGACATAAGTTGGCGAAATGCACATATGCATTACATAAATTTACAATAACCTCAGTATTTTGTTATTTATTAATATTTAGTATCAAATGACCATAAAGGCAAAGCTACTTCAAAAGAAAAAAAATCAAATTGGTTTTCGGGCCAGCACCGAAATACTGGCTACTGGGTTAGCGAATACCTTTCGGGGACAAACAGTCCACCAGCAGTGGCATCAAATTGCAATTACAAAATGAAAAATGCAAAGATATTCCATAATAATAAAATTAACATCAAAACAAAAAATAAGAACAAAAACAAAAAAAAGAGCAAAAACAAAATTAATGTAAAAAAATACAAATTAAAGCACAAAACGAAAACTCAGAACAAAAGCAAAAAATAAGAGCAAAAACTAATTAATGTGAAAAAAAAACAAATTAGAGCAAAACAAGAAGGACAAAAATTTTAAAAAAAGATAATTAATAAAAAAAATCAAAGGACTCAAGCAATTTTACAAAATTCATGACATTACATAAATATAATAAAGTACTTTTTTTACCAGGACTTAATTTTCTAGCATATTTTTTGTCCAACACTTAACCCAAGCTCTAATTAGTATTAGTTGTTTTAATAATGTTACTTTTTCCCTCTTATCCAACTTTCAGTTTTTACCTGTAATGTTTATTTTATTAAAAAGTTGGATAAATGGGAATGAACCTTTTTTTACTATTTTAGTCACATTTTTAGTAGTAAATATCTCATTAACAGTTCGACTTATTAACACATTCAAGTACAAGGACCCAGATCAAATGTAATCTGATATATCCTGAAAGTTTGGACATCTTTGACCCGGCGGTTTCTGCAAACGAGGGTAACAAAATTTGGTAACAGATACACGAGTAAAAACAATATACATGTGTATCTCCCAAATGAGGCGGATATAAAAACATAAGTTGACACTATCAACGTTTTCCTGGGACAAAAGACAACCTGGTCAAAAGAAATTTTGAAGAATTTTGATAGATTGGAAGCCCGTTCCTTTTGTCTACAAACTTTGATGGACTTTGATATGAATTAAATCAAACCAATCAAAAGCTAGTTTTCAGATGATCAATTCAAACTGAAGCACAAGGCCGAAAGGCTGAAATAATAAAAGGATAGTTACAGAAAATTGCAAATAAAGGAATTTTATTATCCATTCTGAAATGTCTTTTGGACCCTGCTTGGTCATCATATCTGGTATAGATATAGCTTTGCATTATTTACTAACCCAGTGCTCAATCCTTTTTATTCATCTACAGTTTTTTCCACTAATAATTCTTATGCAGGATATTTATGCCGGATATTTATGCACAATAGCCATAGTAAAATTGCAAATAATTAATCTTAAGGTTGAAAAAAGTGGTAACATTTGATTCCTTTAATTACAAAAACAGGAAAACAGCAAACACCTACAATGGCCAGGAACTACAATCACATGCCACAATTTACAAGCAAACTGCAAAAAAAAACAATAATGAAAACAAGAGACAAACATAAATAATAGAATTTTCCGCTTTTTTACCATCAACCAAAGCACTTTTATAGAGGGTAGACAACTTTGACATAGAAAACTCGATTTTTATGACCAAGTTTTTAATGGAAACTTTCATAGTGTCAACATGGCTTAGTTTTCTTGATTGACTTTGATGGAAATCGACCAATCAGATAGCAGTTTTGAAACTATGCAATGTTTACCAAAAAGCACATGTACAAAAACGAAAGAAAATAAAATTGCATCAAGTAAGTCTGAAAGAACATTGTCAAGGGCGAATAATGTTATCCATTCTGACAAGATTTGTGACTTTCACTTGGTTCTTGTTGTGGAGGTTAAAACAAGATGGCTGACAATATCGGCCCATGAAATCAGTGACCATCCAAAATTATTATACTTCATGCAATTTTCTGATAAAATCCAGTCATTTCATTGGATCTTCGGAATGTGATATTTTGCAGAATTCTTCCATAGAAACATGTGATATAATATTTGCGTAGCAACGAAAATATCCAATTCTTCGTCCTTCCTCCATAGGGGGGACACACCTTGTGGCGACAACTCCTCCAGCACCAATTGTTAAAATTCACTGAAATTTTCACAGAATGTTAAGTGTAAATTGCTTTTTCGCCATATTCTTTAAAATTTGGTATGAATTGCTTTTTATTATTTTTTTCTGAATTTTCTATAGGAATAAAAGTAATTTTGAAAGAGGTTATCGATATGTAAACGCGGCCGACTCACTCACAAATTGTAGGAATGTATGTTAAGTTTGTAAGTGAAAGGCCACGTTTACACATCCATAAACTCCTCCAAAATTACTTTTATTTCTTATAATTCCAATCCTTTGAACAATTTTTCCACTGAATTTGACGTTAACATATACTGCACTATTTTCCTCGGAGCGTAATGATGGGCAAAAAGCGTTTATCGAGAGAATAACTTCGTTTTTGTTGGAAACGTTGACCAATGACATTGGATGTTGCATGGAATTATTTTAGAATCAAATGAGGGAGTGGAGTTTATATAAGTGAGTTTTGCACACAGTTTTTTAAGTTTAATATACAATGATATTCACAAAACTTTCTCTGTAGTAATAAAGGCTCTTGTTAATTGTTGTTCATAACCGATATTGCAATGTCGACTAGAGAAAGGTTCCCCTTTTCAGGAGCATTTAATATATTTCAATGTTATCGGGAATAAGGAACGATACAATCACCTGTTATACAGAAAGATAGCAGTGTTGTATTTATCAATTGATAAAGATTATAATAATGATAATTGCTAGTATTAATGATAAGAAGTCCGATTTCAACTTTCCTCATTTTGAGGGAAATTCTTAGGGCTAGATAGACGACTGACTTCTCTATTTCCCTAAAAACATTTAACAACCAGCTGAAAATGCCAAAAACGGTGTTGAATTCCTCATTCATATTTAACAATTTTATGAGAAACCATATTATTTTTATTTTGTGATATGGTGAAATGCAGGTATTCCGTAAAATAGAAAAAATGCTGCCTTCAGTGAGGCTGTTATGGTAGATTAACACACTTAAAAATATCACAAGTAAAATACTATCCCGACTCAGTCTCGGCTGATACTTTTTCAGAAGTCATGTGATATTATGTCTCCTTGTGGCAATCTAATTAAATCAAATTCTTAATAGGGAGCAACAGTGATCAAATCAATATTTGTTTAGGTTATCTTTTACAAAAATTAATCAGAAATATATATCTTAACTGATAAAAACTCCATCACAGGTTCTAATCTACCGTACAAATTTCATAAATACATACATTACATGATTTACACGCCTTAGACAGAAGTTCAAAATTTCAACAAAAGCAGATACCACGTTCTTCTTTAAGGTAAAAAAATATTTTAACTCATTCTTTAAAAAAATACTTTGATATTTGTCACACTTACCCACTACTATAAACATGTAGAGTAGTTAGTCACATTTGGCCCAAAATACGACCAAATAATAACGAACCTTCTGTAGCACTTCATGACCAATTCTGTCGAGGATTTCCATAAGTCGGAACTTTGTCACTTTTACAATTTTTGAGTTTTTAATAAACAACATGTTGTAATAATACAAAAAATAACCAAGTTGCATAAAAAACAGTAAATTTCGTTATGCTGCACACGTGTTGCAAGGAGTAACTTCTCATTAGCAGCATTAGAATCAAATAATATGGAAAGACATAATCAAAAGTAGTCAAAAACGAAATACTCATTACCAAGAATATCGAAATAGGAGGCCAAAACTAGTACCAAGGGCATGCATCTACCGAGTGTTATACATGGAATGAAGCCTCAGTATTTTATAATTGGTTAGAAGTTTGATAAAAACAGTATATTTCTATAAAACGCAAGGTAAAATTTTCATGCCAGACAAGTCTGACATTCGTGTTGGTGAATACTGTAGTTAACATAGATTTGGGTATTTCTGTCAGATTACAATACTTCTCTAGTTTTATACATTTGTTATATTTCCCATTTTGTAAATTCAAAATTTCAATTATTGTAACGTGAAATTACGGGGGAACTAGCTGGTAGTTTTAAAAGATAAATGTTCTATTAATAAAGTATATAGTCAACAAAATTTTACTTATAACAAAGTCACTGGTCGTATGGTAATCCAATAATATAACAATATGGTAAAATTCTGTACAAGTCTGAGTCAGTTTCGTTCATGCGGGGTCCGCATAATATTCATTCGAGTATCCGAATTGTCTTTCTCAAGATGTGTTCCTTAATTTATACCCTATTAAATCTGAGTGATACTGAATATGTCACCAAATGTTGACATGCGGACAACAATCACTCATACAGAATTTAGTTAATTAAATCAAATGTTAATTAAATGAACAGCGCCGAAACCTTATTTCTAATTAGCGAAAGATGTTACCCAGTATATTAACCTAACAAATTAAATTTTAAAAATTGAATTTAGAAAATTTATAAAATGTTCAAAAAGTTTGTCAGAATTTACACTACGACACATTTAAAAAAAATCATAATTTTTAGCCCGTCGACCCCTTAATTTGTTCAATAATTTCATTGTATGCATATTTCGGAGCATTCTGAAAAATTGTATTGCACTGTTGATTTACTTTGTCACACTCATTGATTGATACATATTGTAAATATTAAACCAATGAAAATTCAGAGAAGTTCAGTTTCATATATTTTCTTTAAGCATTTGTCCTAAATAACAAAATATCGAAGTTACATTGAATTTCTGCATATGCGCATTTCGACAACTTATGTCCTAGGAGACATCAGTAAGTGATTATTTTTTCAAAGAAATTACTTCTTTTTGCAATTTTCTAATAAAAAAATACATTTATCTAAAATCTTCCTTATTTTAGAATTGATCACACTTAACAGTTTCACCTCGTGGTACAACAACCTCATCAAGGTTTTCCTGTATACAAGTTAACAAACCAAGGGATTTGGTAAGTAAACCTATTGATATAATAAATCATATATATTGTTAACATGGAATATGCGTTATAAATTTTCATTTTTTATCATGTTTTACTGGTAGAAACACAGGCATATATACAAGTTACAGTACAAGTTGATTACAAATAATTATATAAATTGGGTTTGTCAATCCAGGAAAAGCTCTTAAAAGTAACATAAATGAATATTTCCATGGGCGTCTTTCAATGCTTAATATAAATAGATAATGTATTCCGGGTTATGTATTCCGGTATATGCATGAAATCATTATGCTAAACTCCTCACAAGAAGGGATCCTGGTAGAATCTGTATACTGAGGGTACATAACTTACTTTGTCAGTTGGTAATGGGTCTGGAGCTGGCATGTCAGTTNTTTCATTTTTCACAACTGACTCAGTCCTGTTGCCAACTGAATTTTACTGTTGTTACGATTGTTTTTTGATTTATCACATTGGCTGTAGGGGGAAGGTTTGGGCCCAATAAAACTAGTTTAACCCCGCCGCAGCAGGTTTGCCCCTGTCCTAAGTCAGGAAATTTATTAAGCCTTTGTGTGTCTTGTCTTTTTTCTAGTTAAGTTTACTTAATGTCTATAGGAGTCTAGGATGATGCTTATTTCGCTGAAATTGATTACTCTTTATTCAGGGGCCGACTGCGACCTGCCATTGGATGTGGGGTTTTCTCACCGTTCATTGAAGATCTTATGGTAGCTTTGAGTTGTTAATACTCCCCTTTGGGTCGTTGTCTCTTTGACACATTCCCCGTTTCCCTTCTTTTTTCTAATGATTACGAATTACAAAACAAGCCCATTCCTTTGCAGTAGTTTACATCAATAGACAAATCTAAATATTACTTTTGCTGTACAGAACGGGTCACTGTGTGTGGCAATTAAGTAGTATTATAAATGATGAGGAAATTTGCCCTTTACTGATTGGCTAAGAGAGCATTTCTTTTCTTGTTCCTCAGAGTGAATAAACCTCGCGTTTTTTACTTGACCAATCAGAGTCGCCATTTCATTACCAAATAGCCAATCGAAATGCGTCAATAACATTCGTCTGTATGACATCTGTTGTAAACAAAAACAAGAGAACGTTTCGATACGGTGTGCGATAAAAATTGGACAGAATTATAATAGAGAATGATTCAATTGATCCAAGCAGAGTTTGCTGTTCATATTTACAAGCTGTAAATGGAATTTGAAATTCACAGATTGTGTTGTTAAGTTTTAAATGAGAACGAGTAGTTCGAATGCAAGTAGACCTGATAGAAACTGTTATGTACAGTGAAACTAAAAAAGAATAAACATGACTTTTGTATTGAAAATATGATATACTGTCTAAGTGTCGAGTGTTAGAATGTTCTTTTTGAGAACAGGAACATAAATATTGTTCTTACAAATCCACAAAAAAACAACAACAAAATTCCTTATATCATTTACTGTAATTATACTTATTTTCGCGGGGTACTTATTTTCACAAATTTCGCGGTCAACACTTTTCCGCGAAAATAAATACCCGCGAATACGTATGAATATGCGTAATTAGTGATAATATAAACATAATGCCCTTGGATGAAGGTGTTAGGGTAGATTAACACACGAGGTAAAAATTATCACCCGAGACAACGTCGAGGGTGATAATTTTTCATCGAGTGTGTTAATCGAACTAACACCTTCATCCAAGGGCATTATGATTTTTATTATACTGAATGCTTAATGTACTTAATATGTCCTCGATGTACGTAATGTTTGAAAATAATAATAATAATAATGTTTTATTTATGCAACATCAAAAACACATAAAATAGTCAGAACTGTTTACTATTGTATCGAACTGTAGCAAAATCGCTTTTAACTGCAATTAAATTTGTGACAAGGTCCTTTTTCATATGATTAGGTCACTTTTATTTTACTTCTTCATTTATAACTAAAACAGCTTTAATTATTGTTGTCAACAACAAAAGTGACGAGAAAATAAGAATCTGTATACATCGATGACGTCATCGATCGGAGCGGGTATTAATTTAGACATTAACACATGTTGCTAACGATTAACACATGTTGCTAAAGATGGGCGTGGCTAATGAGACGTTACTGAAAATTAACAAATGACGGTTATCCAATGAAAAAACCGGATAATGTAAGAAATTTGCATAAAGTATAATAAAAAGCATTAGTATAATGACGATACCGCGAAATTAAATACCCGCGAACTTGTATGCAGACGGGAATCCGCGAAAATAAGTACCCGCGAAAAAGTACAATTATAATTAATTTCGATCTACTCATGACTATACGGACCTGGTCAAGGATTGGTTAACTCGGACGTTGGCCTCGATCAACCAATCCCGAGTAGACCTCATTTAAAGTCAATAATTGTATATTATTGCATTTTTATTCACACTTACAATATCCTTCCACACTCTTACAATCAGAAAGACAAATAAGGAAGTATAGTGAATAAGTTGTGTAAATTATATATACATGGCTTCCAGAAGTTACTTGCGTCATCTTGAGGCTGCTTAAAGTAGATATTTTTTGCTATTAATAATTCAGTTTCAAACAATATCTGAAATCATAATTATTAATTTGGTCACCATTTCTTTCTGACCTCTTCAAGTTTCAAAGCAAAATAATCTTAAACTGGCAAACTTATTTAAGTTGATTTCCAAAATCCATAAAGTTTGGAATTTTATGACGAGTAAAAAAAATGTTCGCAAACCTCTAAGACTGCATCACATTCACACAAAAAAACTGTACTCGTTGTCACTTACTAAATTGAATGCACTGTACAAAGAATCTTTAAAAAATTATGTTACTGACCCATCCCCATCTTTATACAAATTAGACGCAGTTATCCTTGATATTGGTCATCGCAGATTATTCCAACCTAGCTGATAAAGAACACGCAAATGTAGAAGACGCCGTTCGTTTCTACCAATAAAGTTTGCTAAGGGTTTGAATGCCATCGATCTTGCCAATATACTGCATAACAAAAATGTAGAAAACATATACCTCCATATTTAAAGGACACATCAGTTCCAATCATCTCATATACCTATACTTCACCGATAGCGTCTTAAATTTTCAAAAATAAACGTGTATTGCAGAACCTTACCACCGACGATCTCAAGTCTAAAGCATCCGATTGTTCATGTTTAAATTCACCTTACATATATAGTCCCTGCGGTCACGTCATAACGGGAGACTTGAACATCATCGAAAACCTGTCTCTCCGTAATATCCTTGCAAAGGGACCCAAATTCCGTGAACCACGATCCATCAACTGGGAGCAAAATTTTAAACTCCTTATGGATGGTGTAGAGGACTACGCCAGAAAATGGATAAAACAAGATGAAGACCTTGATTCTCTTTCGGAGTGGATTAAGGCTGTGAGGCCCATGATTCAGTAACTTCGGTATTTAATTATCTTAAACGAATTAATCAGATACGAGGGTCAATGAGAACTAAAACATCATCCTTTTTCCAAAATATCGCTGTTGCCAGATGCTTGTCCTCCATTCAGGACAAATATGTTGTTGTTCCGGAAGATAAGAGCCATAATAACACCATTTCTATATGTAAAAATCATTACATCGAATGTTTAAGAAAGAACTAGGCATTGGTAATTCCCAGGGCAATCCAACCTACACAGCTACTAGTCTGTCTAAGGAGGAGATATTACAGAACCATAAATCTGTTTTGCTTTCCTTTGGGATTTCAACCAAAGATGAAGACACCGATCTCCCTTCCTTGTACTGGGTACCAAAATTACACAAATGCCCATACAAACAACGGTACATCACCGGATCTTTAAAATGTTCCTCAAAACCTCTTTTTAAGCTTTTAACCTCCATCTTGACAGCCGTAAAATAGTGCCTTCAAAAATATGAATGATAATGTGTTTGTAAGGTGAGCTACAAAGGATGAATATATGATTCTGAATGCCAACAGTGATGAAAATCACCCTTTTAAACCTGTAAACATCGGAAAAATCCAGCAAGGTCATCGTGTACTATGTTACAACCCTAGATTTCCTACGAGGAGGAATGACCCGGTTACCGAAAGTATATTTATATATAGCCTAGGTGGCCGAGTGGTCTAGGGCGCTGGACATAGTGCAGGCGGTGTTGTCATCTAAACAAAGCAGGGGTTCAAATCCAGCCAAAGACCTTGCTGGATTTTCCGATGTTAACAGTTTTAAAAAGATGATTTTCATCACTGTTGGCATTCGGAATCATATATTCTACCTTTGCAGTTCACCTTACAAACACATTATCATTCATATTATATAGATCTGCGTGCAACAGTATTATCTATATGCCTTCAAAAATACTGTGATAATAGCTTTTCGAGAAGTGGTGTAAATGAAATGTGGATATTAAAAAAAAAGATCTGCTTAGCTTGACATCCTAAAATCAAGATCATTTTAAAAGCATTAAAGCTTTTGACTTCTCCACACTTTATACTACAATTCCTGATGAGCAACTGAAATCTCGGCTGAAAGATATGATTCACCGATGTTTCTCCCGTAAGAACGGCGATCGAAGATATAAGTACATTATCATAGGCAGAGAACAAGCATACTTTGTGAAATACGACTCAGAATCACAGAAAAAATACACAGAGGAAGAAGTGATTAAAATGTTAGTGTTTCTGATCGACAATATATTTGTCTAGTTTGGAGGACTTGTTTTTCAACAGACCATCGGAATTCCAATAAGCACAAACTGTGCACTTTTTTAGCCGATCTGTTTCTCCACTCTTATGAGGCTGAATTCATTAAAGGGCTTCTTCAAAATAAAGACAAAAAACTTTAATTGCAGCTTCATCACTAAACAACCATAGCTTTGGTGATTTTCTTAATTTTATTTATCCAAAAGAGCTTGAAATTAAGGATACCAAACATACTTCCACATCGGCCTCGTTCATTGACCTTCATCTTGAAAATGACAACAGAGGTACATTACTAACTAGGCTGTATGACAAACGCCATGACTCCACTTTTCAAATAGTCAACTTCCCTTTCTTTGTAGCAACATTCCAAAAGCACCAGCATATGGAGTTTACATCTCAGAACTCATTCGCTACTCAAGGGCTCGTGGTCGTTACAGTGACTTCCTTGATAGAGCTCAGTTATTTAAGCAAGAGTATGTTACCAAAAAATTGTACATCACTACAGAAGTTTTACGTTCGACATCACAATCTTGTTGATCGCTATGGAATATCTGTTCCCAGATGACAACATATCTTTCCCTCTACAACTAAAGTTTAGTTTTCCTCTATCGGATTTGACTTTACTACCGGAGTTGACATGTTCAACACGGCGGGTGTCTTATTTAAGAAGCAGGAGATGCTTACTCTACCGGTATATCTGATTTCACCCACGGTTTTTATTGGGTCTGTGTTGTTCATCTGTATGTGTGTCATCATTTTTCTCATTTGTTCCGTACTCAAGTTGTGTCCTTGTTTCTTAGTGTTTCCGATTTTGACATTGTCCATGGATGGCTCGTTCTTTTGACTGACGGTTCGGTTCTCACTTACTTTTGTATAGACTTTTTGTCATTTGCATTAAGTTTACCCATATCCTTTCGTTGTTATTATTTTAAGTTTGTTTAAATCGTTGAAATTACGTCATCAAGAAAGTCGTTAACTAACTTGACACCTCTTCTTGACCAATAATTGTATTGCACAAGTCTCCAAACAATTTTTGCTTTCATTATTCCAAAAATTAGCATGTATAATTCATTTGACAAATGGGACCAAAAAGTGAAAATTTCATAATATTTTTTTTTAATTTTTAGTGCGATCTTCATGCAGATTACGTTTTTGATAATTTGTTTCCTTTGAAGGTGTAAGGTTTCAACCGGAATCCAAACTGCGATTCTGTAGGTTACAAAAATTTTTATTTTTCCTCGGATTTCGAGGGGTTTTTTGTTTTAGATTCCTTTTGTATTATGCTTTCGGTAATATTTCGGCTAATTTGGTTTGGCTATTATTATTTGCGTGCTTAAGGTAGATGGGTACTCCAATTTTTTTCCATAGATTTTTTTTTAAAATTTTCACTGAAAAGTTTCCTTATTATATTAGAATTGAAATAAAAAATAAAAAAAGGGGTCACCGTGCTTGTTTTTAAAACAACTGATATCAAAATAATCAAATATTTCTAATGAAAATATAGGGAAAACAGATATATTGTCGTTTTCTTTAAAATTATTCCATAGATTTCTTGCAATTTTACTCATGTGTTAGCCCTTTGAACATACTTTCAAAAAATATAAAGAAAAATGGAGATCATCCACTATGTTTTCCATATAATTTATAAAATGTGAATTTCCACAGTGATATCTATATGAAATATTTTTTATCAGATTACCTCCCTTTTTCAAATATCATCTTCCAATCTATTTAATTATCAAATCACCATACCTCGTCTAATTAGATAAATACATGTAAAATCAAGTTAAAATAGGTTCTTTTCACTTTGTGGATAGAATGGATAGAATATTGATTGGTTCATTGCAAATAAAATATTTGCATATTTAAAAAGCAGCAAAAACAACAAATTCAAAATGGCGGAAGACTACCGATCTACCTTAAAGTAGTCAAAAAGGCCAAATTCCATTTTTTTCAATATATTTAAAATCTTTATTTTTCAGCGGATATCAATATGTTCTTTTGTTTGTAGCCTTCGGTAGTATGTCAACGGGTTTGGCATAGCTCTTACCGTTACGAACCTGCATGATGAATGAAAGGATATGGAGTAAATGCACATGAGACAAAGACTCTGCAAAAAATGGTAAAAACAAGCAAAGGAACGCTTTATTGTTGTTCTTCATCTTGAAATCACCACGATGTCTTCAATAATAAGCTTTGCTCATACCTCATAACTAGTTCAAGACGATACATAGCATCAGTTTGAGCGGAATTTTTTGCTAACTGTCGATTAACGCTACATCCATGTCTTTTCTGGTCATGAATGCAGGTAATCAACAAATATTAATTAAACTGGCAAAGTGCCCTGACAATCACTGTAATCTGCTGCCCGACAAAAGCGCTGGTGTCTTAAGCTAGTGATAGACAAACACATGTCACTCATCAAGTCGATTGTATGAAAACCTGGCATTGTAAATTTATGAAATGTGGACATTTAAACAGTTGGTCAGAACTACATTTCGAAATTACAAAAATAAATACCAAAATTTGAAAGTATGATAGTATATGGTGAATAAAAGGATATGGAGTAAATGCACATGAGACAAAGTCTCTACAAATACATGGTAAAAACAAGCAAAGGAACAACGCTTTCATTGTTGTTTTTCATCTTGAAGTCACCATGAGGCCTTCAACAATGAGCTTTGCTCATACCTCATAGTAAGTTCAAGACGGCCCCTAGCACCGGTTTAAGGGCATACGATACAGTTACAGGGGAGATAATAACGTTGTTATGCGGAGTGGTAACGTTTTCCCGACTTTCGTGACGTCGCTCAAAACATAGTCATGAATTCGCGGGAAAAGGTCAGTATTAGTTTGAAACGTAACACACACCATTGTATTCATCAAGTAGTGCTGCGAAATGCAGTCTCCTGGATCTTACTCACAACACATCTGTTATATCAATATACAACGTAAAAAAAATAATATCACTTTATTATATAATATTTTAGTCCAAGGGTGGGGTTGGGTGCGTGAAACGTTGAACTGTGATGTTCCAACTGTGAATGATCGGCTGCATGACAACAGCTATGCATATATACTGTAAACGTCGTGTTGTGAAGGTGTAGCGACTAAGTTACTACTATACCAAGTGAATACAGGATTGGTGTGATTAATGAGACATCTAAAATGTTAAATAAATGGTAAAATGCCCGCTCTATCTTCTATACCTTCTGGATAAAATTTAATGTTTTCATTTTTTGGTCCATTAAATACGACAATTCAAGATCCAAATTTTCCGTGCTGTAAGAATTGAATAAAAGTACTAGATAATGGATAGATTTTTCGACACGGATCAGTAGGAACTCATCCACCTCAGCCAACGGCATTCTGCCGTTATCTGGTACATGCATGTTTCTTGTCGCTTGTTATTTAGACATTCAACTGAATTAAACGGACATAACATCGTCGTATGTATGGGTCACACGATGATGGACCACACTTTCAAATATACATTTTTCGTCTTGCAAAATGTGAGGTATGAGGAGAGGAGACAAATAACTGTTTTATATTGTAAATATTAGTTCTTTTATTATATATTGTTCTTGTGTGATATACTACAACCCGAATGGGTTATAAGTATTTGAATAAAGTTTAAATTATTGGAATTGACAAAAAAAAATGTATCATGCGACAACCAGTTTGAAACAAATATTTGTGACACTAATTTGCGATGCTCTACCACCTGATGAATTAATGCAAATAGAACGAAGAAAAATCGGCGGGTAAAGATGATTGACGTTATACCGAGAGAAATACAACGCAACGTCATTTACCGCCAAAATATTATTTTTGAGGTAAATTTTTGACTGTTTTTGTCAAATATCTTAACAACAAGCACATGGACCCCCTATTTTCTCATTAGTTTTCAGAAGAGGGCAATCAAAAGAACTATTTGCCAAATTATGAAGAAAAAATCAATAGTCATTTTTTATATCTCGATTTCAATCAATGAATATAGCTAAAATTTAGCATTACATATACAAAAACATCAAATAAGAGATATATCGGATGTTGTTAATATATATTGTCATAATCCAATTTAAAGGCGATGAAATGAGCATTACAGAACAAAAAACAGAACTAAAATAGCCCAAGTACTTCCAAAATTACAAACATTTAAAAATGCCCATAAAAAACGCAAATTATTGGGTTTTCCCTAAAATTAGCCATTTTCAACGTGAAATATCTCAAAAAGTAAGTCATGAAGGTATGTTTTTCTTTTCATATTTGGAATCCTCATATTGAAATTTACATTATATGGGATTTTAGTGAAAAAATCAATATGGGATCAATACTGTATCGTATGCCCTTAAGCTCTTACAATCACTGTCATCCTTTGCCCGACAAAAGCACTAGTGTCTTAAGCTAGTGGACAACTACAACATATAGACAAACACAGGGCACTCATCAAGTCGAA
>MJUU01001615.1:107650-119196 GCA_002080025.1 Modiolus philippinarum
ATTTGGAGGAACCTTTTTCGAAAGGGGTATTAGTCTTTTCCAAGAAATTCCGAAAGACAGAACGTGCTATGACGCGTCAATACTTGAGAGTTATTGCCCTTGCTACAGACGAGAAAATGTTTCTACAACTACAGATTCTGTCAAAGAAGTGTCAGATTTTGTAGTCTCGAAAATAAATCAGCAATTATCAAAAGAGAAATTTCCTTGTAAGAAAATTTACGTAACGTCCATAAAATCAGCAGAAATTCTGTACATACCATTTTCCCCTTACGAATACGAAAAAAGGGCCAAAAGACATATAGTTGTTTTTAAAACGAGACCAGGATTTGGAATTTTTCAGGCGATCGTCGATTACAAAAGTTCTAAAGACATGACGTTAATAGGAAATATTGAACGTCTCAATGCCTATAGAAATCAGACTAGTTGTGTTAAGGGAAAGTATAAACACTAAGAGATTTCAAAGTTTTGTTATTGTTACTGACTGTTGAATACTTAATGTCAAAAGATTCATCAGTTGGCTTCTAACAATTAAAAGAAGTCCTTTGATTACGGGTGCAAAAGTATATTTTTGCATTTTTAGTATAAAAATTTGTGTTAGTATGTTTGAATTGTTTTGTTAATTAAAATACAATAGCGTGCACAGCGAGATAGAAATACAATAAGTATATTAACATATACAAAAAATAACGAAGTTGCATAAAACAGTAAATTTCGCTATGCTGTACATGTGTTTCAAGTAGTTACCTCTCATCAGCAGCATTTAATTCAAATCATATGTAAAGCCATAATACAAAAGTAGTCCAAAAAGAAGTACATGTATTTATTTCCAAAAATATCGTAATAGGAAGCCCAATTCAGTACCAATGACATCTAACGAGTGCGATACACGGAATGAAGCCTCAGTATTTTTAAGTGGTTTTGATAAAATCAGTAAATTTCTATAACATGCAAAGGTAAAACTTTCATGTCAGACAAGTCTGTCTATTGGGCTTGTGAATACCCTCGAGGACCAATGGTCGACCAGCAGTGGCATCAGCCCAGTGGTTAAAAATACAAAAAATACCGAAGTTCAATAAAATCAATAAATTCCGAATATTACACACGGCGGAATGAAAGTAAATTTACGTAATTTCTAGATTATTAGAATTTGATCGAAAAATATAAAATTAACATATATTCAAAAATTAGGAGTAAAATATTAACGTTACTGAAAAAGCAACAAATAAAATGCTCATATTTGTGTGAAAAGCTTTCAAATTAAGTTGAGATGTCAACGCAAACACTTGAAACATGTTTTGGTTTTCAAAGCGAGAAAACTCAATTCCTTTCACAGACAGAAAGACTTGACAGACCAAAACCGAAACATAAACTTGTTTACAATTTTACGTTTCTTGTATCTTGAATTTCTATGCACACGTATTTATGATATTCATGATGGTCGATTAGTTATGCTTTTTGTTATATAGATTTTCTACTCAAAATTCGAGATTTTAGGTGCGGATTATTTTTTCCATTTCAATACGCCAGTTGTTTACTTGACGACGACATTGAAGAGATATTGTGACGTCGCTCCTTTAAGACGTCATCCGGTGACTACAAATCCTTTATTTTCACCGGTGACAATATGACATTTATTTAACTGAGAAAACTCGATAAATCACCGCTATCTATATAATAAATCTCAATAGGGATTTGTTTCAGTTTCAAATAATTCAACGGTTTTATGCCTGTAAGCGTTTTTGGGGACAATTGGCTTTTATATGCTCATTCTAATAATAGATACAATAGATACATCGGCTGACGAATACCGAAGCAAGAACGAGGAAAGGGGGAATTCTAAAATCATAAATCCAAAATCAGGGCAATCCATATCCAACACGAATTGAGACAGTATGACAAAGACAAAAGAAATAAACAAAAATGAACAAGAACGCCACATACATGAAACTATAGCACTATAGCAGTGTGAACCCTACAAAAACTGAGGTATCATCAGATGCTCCGGAAGGGTGAGCATGATCCGTTCAACGCATGGCACCCGTCACAAAGCGAGATAAAATTATGGTGTTGAAAAATCTGTGCGGTGACTGATTTGTTAATGTCATTTTCTTACCCTAAGACAAACAGATTAAAATCCATGGTAACTGTAACCTCTCTAACACTCAAACAGTACCAAGGTAAAAGCGTCAAAAGCTTCTGTATATAAAATTATTAAGCATTCGGACAATAACAAGGACAAATCGGTATCACAAACAGTACAAACGAAGGCAGAACTAGAGAGATTAGGATTAGAATTGAACTTCAGGTTTTCTTTGAGCAAATACCTTAGAAAAGTGAATAATTTACAGTTCTTTATAGCTGAAATACCGTCCATCATATTTAAAACCTTAAGATATGAAATTTAGAATTTTGAAATATTTGAAATGACAGACCTTTAAAAATAATGCCAGCTTTAATACTCGCTAGATAAAGACCAAAAACAAATCGCTAAAAGTAGTTAAAATCACGAACTGCCCCTAAAATATTTTCATGAATATTCATATTTTAGCAGTTTTATTTTGGGAAGGAAGACAACTTTAAGTTGCATCAAACTTTTCCAATATGCAGTAAGTAACCTTTGACCCCCATTTGAAATAAACTGTGAACATATGTAGGCAATAACTACGAAATAGTTATTTTGATGCGCCATCGTCTCCCTAAAAATGTGTAATTGATGTGATTTTCATTCGGTTAAACCAAATGCGGAAAAATCATCTCTTGTGCACACTAAATAATAGATAGAAAAATTGGGATATATGGAGGAAACGGCACTCATGTTTGATAAAAGTTATAAGAAGCTTAAAAACAAGAAGAATAAGATAGTTAACACAACGAACTAAAGAACTTGGTATTACATACCAAGTGTGACCTCTGATATTCATGTGGCTGATTATGACTCAATCAAGCTAGAAAACAAAGCAATAAAATAGAAACAAAAACTTCTTGGTTAGACTCCGACAAGAATAAAGCAACTTGTTGGGCAGACAAAATAAAGAAAGAGGTACATCGGCTAAACATACTTCGTGGTAAAACTCCATGGAATAATTAGACATGTAACTGTGAACAGAACAGTGCAAGT
Source organism: Modiolus philippinarum (assembly GCA_002080025.1). Classification (NCBI taxonomy): domain Eukaryota; kingdom Metazoa; phylum Mollusca; class Bivalvia; order Mytilida; family Modiolidae; genus Modiolus; species Modiolus philippinarum. The sequence continues at coordinate 110,769 of MJUU01001615.1, forward strand.
AAGAAATGCTTCAGTTTTATAGAATCTGGAAACTTAGATTTTCAAATGATCGGTTTTCAGGCCATTACAGAGGATAACACCAGGCAGACAAGAAAATAACTATAAAAAAGTCTGATACTCATTTCAAAACCCCAGATGAGTAAGAAAACGTACTAAGAAAGTTTTTCTTGGTTGGACCCAGGCCAGTCATTAGCTCCGCATGAAATAAAGGTTCAACCTAAACGAAAACAAAAATATATCTGTCAGACGTATACGAAAACAATTATATAAATACCATTGGTCATGCACAGACAAGGGAACAGTAATAAAAAGAAATACTAAGACGTCTAACTATAACGAGGCTATGAATAACAAAATACAGAAGTTACTGTTAATTTAGTTTCTGCAGATTTGCATTTCGACAACTTATGTCTCCTCAGTGCAGATTAAATCAAAACATTTGGAAATCCATAAACCGAAATATGTGTAAGCTGTTAGAGAACAAATAGGGTGTAAATAGTAAAGCCAAAATCATATGAAATGACAAAATATAGTGTTTCTTCTAACCTAGACGAGAACAAAATTTGATAAGGATATAAGAAGATGGTGACAACAGTGTGAATGGTAGAACTCTACTCCTCGGGTCAAACTAAGACTATAAAAAAGCTATGCTGTATTGAAGAGAAAAAAAAGCAAATCACACGTTAACTTAGTTTATCAATGAAATGATAGGAAAAAGAAGGGAAACGGGGAATGTGTCAAAGAGCCAACGACCCAAAGGGGAGTCTAATTTCGGTAAAATCGAGAACAAAGACCTTTATGAGGAACTAGTATTTGGTCAAATAAAAATGATAATGAATGATATGAATATCAAAATGACGAAGTTAATAAAAAATAGTTTCTGCACATGGTCATTTCGACAATTCGTGTCTCTTCAGTGCAGATCAAATCAAAACATTTGGAACATGTTTTATAAAAGGTCTTCCAAACGTTTAGATTTTATCTGCACTGAAGACACATAAGTCATATGCAGAAACTAAATTTTCAGTAAGTTCAGTATTTAGTTATTTGAAAGGCCATGGAATAAATTTATACTCCTTAGTCCATCGAAGTCGAGAACAATGCAATTTATGAAGATCTATCAATTTATAGAAATACTGCTTAGTCCAAATAACTAAATACCGAAGTTACTGTGAATTTAGATTCTGCATATGCGTATTTCGACAACTTATGTCTCTTCAGTGCAGATAAAATCTAAACATTTGGAAGATCATAAAATCAAATATGTTAAAAAACTGATAGAGAAAAAATGCCCAATATGATCTAAGAGTAAAGCCAAAATCAGCTAAGGACAGAGCTTTGCATGAGGGAGATACTCCTTAGTTTTCAACAAAATTTACAAAAATTTAAATATATTGCAAGGTAGGTTCTCTACTCAGGTTTTTGGTATTTCTGTCAGGTCATATGACTCTTCCATTTTAAAGTAATACAATATATATATAATTTTTTCCATAACCTCCTTTTTATTTTCATAAAGTCATTTCATGTACCTTTATGAACATTCCGATAAAATCTCTTCAAAAATCTTAATTATATACTATTCTGTCACATTTATTTTTTGCGAAACTTAACACTTGTTCTCTTTGGTTTAACTACAATTAAGTTATAACCGACCTACATTTAACACAAAGATGTGCAGTTTAGATTTCGATATGCATTTTCGAATTTGTATAAGACTTCGATCTTCGGTTTTTTTGCACGAAAATTATTCTCTATTCTATCTAATTAGAATCGAAATGGGAGTAGATTGATGCTCAGCTTAAAGTATCCTATATACCCATATGATCAGTTAGTAAGCTTATTGCTTTTATTCGGATCAACATGGCACAACTTATGTGAAACTTCCTGTACTGCCGGGAATTATAATTTTACTGTATGAAAACAAAGAAAGAAACTGTTATCTTTAAATCTATTGACTTGTAGAAAACAAAACATATATAATGCATACTAGGATAAAATATTTCACTATTACTTTTCATTCAAATATATAGAAAACGTCTCGGCTACGCCCCAGTCCCCATTCATTATGTACCAGCGTCCTTGTAACAGTTCCGATTGAATGCAGTTTATACCTATAAAATGAACCTAGTCTGCAATGGCGGGTACCGCAAGTCCCAGGTACCACGAGGCATATAATTAAAGTGAGTCTAATTTACATATTTTGAATTGTACAGTGCAGAAAACATGTTCTTTTATCAAACTTGTATAGATACGTCATTTCATTTTTGAGATTATAATTTGTTATCACCTGACTTTCAACATATTTTTGTTTATACCAAATCATGCAAAGTAAATTGGTTAAAAAATCTCAATTGTTATTATTATTATTCTTCTGTATCATTCGGAAATGTTAAATAATGAACAATTTAGATTTTTTTTCATATTTTAGATGATAAACGCTGAACCTTGAACTTTTATTTAAAAATAAATATTTTCCGATAATGATTGAAAATCAACAAACAAAATTTAAATGGAAAGCATTCACCCGTTAATTTTATCATATTTTTAGAAAAAAAGTCATATGGTGTAAACGGATGTAACGCAGTAAATAACTACATGGAAGAAGATCGCTTGACCTCCGCAGACGATGATGAGGATTTAGCAGAAGACGCCACAGATGGCAGACGACCAATTAATATTATCCATGTCGAACGGTTTAATTCAGAAGATGGAAAAACAACCACCGTCCTGTGTGGTACTAACTGGGATAAGAAGCACACCCTTCTTTCTGCCACCGTTGGTTGTCTCCTCATAGTAATCATTATTATGGCAGATTTGGCCATTCGTTATTCAAGGTGTATACAGCCACAGGTAATTTTAGGCATAAGGTGATGATGGGGTTTATCAAATTACCCTAATTATGCAGTTAAATGCCTTCCCGGTATTTTACCTGTTTTAAGTTTATTAAGTTCCTTTAATTGGTTGATTGGCGTTTAAGTAATTTATCGTCAACAACTTGTAATATTTTGTACTTTGAAAATAAAGATGTGTCACTAAACAAAGTTCATGTTCAGTAACATCATGATACCCAATAGACAATTTTTCAGAACTTGGGTAATATAATAACACTGATACACCCGCATAATACATCTTTGGAAAGACGATACCATGATGAATCGAAATAAAGATGTCGTAGTAATTTACTATGGCCAATGTTTATCTTTAAGGTCAGTTCCTGAATTTCTAATGCTCCTTTAAATTATTTTCATTTCCCTAATAAAACTGCAAGACAATTTTAATGTTCGTTGTACGTTTTATAGGGATGATTAGTGTTATTTCTTTTCATAAAGAATTGTGCATTGTCTGTATTCAATAGTTTTCAAATTGGAATTTGTTTTCAAGGTCTGACAACGGGGTAAATAACAAAATTACCGAACAGAGCTGTCAAGAGCCGAAATCAATGAGACAAAAAGACAAATCAGATGGAAACCACCGGAAAAAAATTGTCGACCGCAATACTCCGGACTTAGTACAGGCATTTCAAAAGAAATGGTGGGTTAAACCGGTTTTATGGCATGCAAAATCTCCCCCTTCCCCTGCGGTAGTGACCGATAGCAACTCAACAGCAATTGCTATTGAAAGGAATGATCATCCAAGTACTAAGTAAAAAAAAATCTTGAATCTGAATTCGGACCGAAACTTTATATTATTTTTCCACAAGGGACTGATATCTACTAAAGAACTTTTTAATAATCGCATTAGACGGAATTTTTTGAAGCCTTGATTAAAAAGGCGGTCACGGAGATAACTATGTCTAATGAGAAAGTCTGTAAAATTTGTGCTAGCTTTAAATTTAAATATTTGCACATCTTAAATATCAAGAGGTCTTTCAGTTATAAAGAACTGAAATTTTCTAAATTTTATAAGACATATGTTTAAAGGAAACCTTAAATTCAATTTTAAGCCTAACCTCATCAACACCTAGGGACACAACACTTGGCAACTCAGTTGAAACTGAAGCAAAACCCATTAAACTGTATGAATTGATGGGCATGTGTCATTTTTAATTTGAAAATAAATACATGTGCATCGAAATTTAAAAAGCAACAAGAAATTGTCCACATATTTTGACAAAACTTGGGTTTGTCAAGTACTTTTGACGACGAAAGGAATAGAGTTAACTTGTGTTGTATAGACAAAGTAATTTATTGCTTGCATATTAGCTAACAATTTAGGGGCTTTTAGGCTTTTTATTTCAATGTTGATTTCTCTCTACCGATGGATATTTCACTCTTGGGTTTTTGGTCATTTGAACATTTCGTATTTGTGTTTCATATTAATTTCGACTATTCGGAAATTAACCGTTGTTTATGGAAATTCAATGAAAATGTCGTCAATTAGAACCAAATTTACTCCGAAAATAAATTGAATTTTATGGTTCAAATAGGTATCTCAGGTGTTGATGTATATTAATAAAAAAAATAACTACGTGAAAAGTTTGGCTTATCCAGGTTTACCCTATAAACAATGAAATAATATGGAGTAAATGTAAATGAGACAAACTCTCTACAAATACATGATTAAAGGAAGCAAAGGAAGAACGCTTTTATTGTTGTTCTTTATCTTAAAATCACCTTCAAAAATGAGCTTCGCTCATAACTCATAGTAAGTTTAAGACGGCCCCTAGCAATGGTCTGAGGGGATTTTTTTGCTAAATGTTGATCAGCGCTACATCAACGTCTTTTCTTGGTATGGATGCGGGATCTTCAACAAACATAAATTAAACTGGCTAAATGCTCTTACAATCACTGGCATCCTCTGCCCGACAAAAGCACTAGTGTCTTAAGCTTATACGACAGGATAGGATATCTCTTGGTTATGTTCTGTAAATTTAATGATAAGAAATGTGATTAAATATAGATTATAAAACTTTAATTTCAGAAATTTGTCATTGAACAATCACGTACCGATGACTCTTGTAAGTATTCTATAAATGATTACAACTGTCCAAAATAAACAATGAATGGAAATGGAGTAATTGTAAATGAGACAAATTCCCTACAAATACCTTATAGAACCAAGTAATAGAGCAACGCTTGTATTCAGTGTTGGTATTCATTCTGAGTGACCATGAGGCCATCAACAATGAACTTTGCTCATTCCTCATAGCAAGTTCAAAATAGCCCCAGCTCACCGGTTTGAGATGAATTCATGGCTAGATGTTTAACAACACTATATATCCATGATATCACTGGGCATGGATGCGACATCATTAACAAAAATGATTAAACGGGAAAAGTGCTTTTACAACCACTGCCATCCCTTCCTGTACAACAGCTGTACGCGCTCAGCTGGAATACAATTACAACATATCGATTTTTGATTTTCCATTTATGGACCGTATCCCGAATCTGAAAAGGCGGCTAGAAATTGAGTTTGCTGTACTCATCGGTATATCAGTAATGTTTCTTCATTTTTAGATTGTTTAATATCTCTACTTTATTGAATCATTAACAGTTTGTTAAATTTCCGGGGCAAAAGGTCATAATACGTCACGAAAAAAGATGGCGACTACAGTGATAAAAATTTGACATCAAACGCCTTTAACGAATCTAAAACTTGTTAAGTAGCACATGTTCATATTTATATGTGTATAAATGGATTGAAATGATAGTATTTACTTCTTTCGTAGCTTTACATTAAAAAAATGATATAACTGTCAACATTTTGAATCATTTAAAGCTAAACTTTCCTGACTTGAAAAGATTACAGTTTCAAATTCGACGAGGACAGATTAAGTAAAACAATAGATGTAATAGAAGTATAATTACATAATTCTCGGTTCATTTCATATTAATTGTAAAAATCAAAAATCAAAATAACAGTAAACTGTTCTCAGTCTGGTTTCTCCTATCTGAACTCATGCAGTAGATTGAAACATTCTGAAAAGAACATTACAGTCGGTGTAGCAGTTGATAGTAATTGAAACACTGAAGTCCCTTACCATGACAAGGTGATAGTTCTTAAAGGGGGTTATAATATATAAATCAATTATAAATAATAAAAGTATTTAATATATTTTATTGTACATACTCTTAGTGGAATCATATTTACAGTATAAACCAACTCATATACAAACAATTTGTATATAAAACAATACCAAAAATTTTATAAAACAAAATGACTGTTTCTTTGTACAATGATATAATATTGGGTATGATCTTCAGATTCACTTTCTTCTGAACTCGATTCATAAGGTGTGTTGACTGCATCATTCTCTAAATTTGTTTTCGTCATCACTCCCTTCATAAGGCCATACAGCTGATCAAAATTAATTGCAGTTCGAGCTAACATATGTGTTATGGTCTCGTTTCATTTACTCCATATCCTTTCGTAAAATATTTAATACAGGAGTTTGTTTTTTGATGCAGTGTGGACGTAGTAAAACGATTCCCCGTGTTAGAAATGTATGCTCTTTATTTTTCTCAGATATTGTGTACTTGCACATGCGATTTTATCTCATGTGTACACCTTGTTTACAATCATTATTTAAATTTATGTAAATGCTTAAACCTAAGGTTTAACTCTCTCCATCGTAACTTTATTCTTAGCTATATTTGATATTACACTAATTTTTCAGATTTTGTTTTAGCCTTCTGCATTTTAAACATTTTTTTTAATTGTGGATTTCCTATGTTTGGGTTCTAGTTCTGCTGACGAGGACTTATTTTCCGAAATGCTCATTAAAATTAATTGCAGTTGGAGCTAACATATATGTTATGGTCTCATCTCAATTACTCTATATCCTTTCTTAAAATATCAATCAGTGCAAGGTAAGTTTGTAGTCTTACACGAACACCTACTTGAACACATTTATGCTTTGTAATTGCATCTCACATTGTTTGCTATGGTCGTCGGCAATGAGTTTTGAATGTTGGTTACCTGATTCGTCCACATCCCCAATGACCTTCGGGACCTGGTATATCTTGGTTTGGATCTAGACAAGATATTCATATTTTGGTCTGATACTCCATCCTTTAAGATGCTGTAACAGGACATCTCTAGTTGGTGGAAGAGATTGGTTCTTTGTCCCTACACTTTCAAATAACTTATACCGTAATTTATTGCAAGTTTTATTTGTTGGAGAACCTTCATAAAAACTACCCAGATTTCCTAGAGCAGACGAAAGCAAGTTGGAATGTCTCCGTAGTAACTGCCAATTCTTTACCTTACTTTGACAAGCAAAACAGCTAGTTGTGTCACAACCTGGTACAGTGTTAAAAGCAGGCAGTGCTCTACATATCGTCAACGCTATCGATCTACCAATCAAATGTGCTGGAAATAGGCGCCAACCATTTGACTGACGAAACCAAACTTCACCTCCAATATCAAAAGCAAAATATACTAAAAGAACAAGGACATCTGTATCTGGAGAATATACAACCACAAGTTGAAACTAAGATTTTTAGAGCTGTGACGCAAAAAAGATCAGTCGTGTATCTTCGTGGCTGAATGACATTGAAGGCACTTCCAAGCACCTGTTCTTCTCAATCAAAATGACTTTCTGTCCTACCGACAATGAAAGTCTTTCCATCAGAGACCAACTGAAATACATTGGGCTACCAATATAAAATGAGGAAATATTTAACATGTATTTTGTTCTCATGTTCAGAGATAAATTTGCCCCACTTCAGAGTTAACGTTTATGTGAGTTTTATCGTAGTATTGGTCAATCGCTTACAGGCTAGATGTTGAAAGTATTGCATAAAAGATTTCGCAACAACAGGAGCAAACTGTCCAAATGTCCTTGCTCCGGCATACTTTCAAATTTGGAAAAATGTCATTCCATTATCTTCAGTTTGTTGTAAAAGGAGATGTTTTCCCCAATATCGAGAGTAGTATATAGGGACGAACAACTTATCATTTGAGGTGGTGGTGCTGTGGTGGTGCCGGAAGTGACGTCACCGGAAGTGACGTAGAGCGGAAGTGACGTGACGGAAGTCACGTGACCGCAAGCGGAAGTCACGTGACCGGAACACGAAGTGTTTTTACTGCGCATGCGCAACCGGAAGTGGTCTTGTTTGAAGCCCTAGTCGGGCCTATTGACCGGAAATGACGCGTTGGAAGAGGGCAAGACCCTGCAAGGGTGTTGTGTGACCTTAGCCTATGACGCATGCGCGACCGGAAGTGGGTGTGTATCTACTGGTAGTAGCCATGTTTACCGGAAATGACGTGTTGAAAGAGTGTAAGACCCCGCAGGGGTGTTGTATGACCTTAGTCCATAACGCATGCGCGACCGGAAGTGGTCTTATTGGAAGCCCTAGTCGGGCCTATTAACCGGAAATGACGTGCTGGAACAACACGTGACCCCGGAGGGGTCACGGTTGACCTTACTACAGTGTACATGCACGACCGGAAGTGGGCGTAGCCCCAGGTATAGACCGGAAGT